>JAOXNN020000039.1:813258-829316 GCA_028571205.2 Hydropsyche betteni | reverse complement strand
GTGAACCCGAAATGTGTACCCGATTTGAATATTTAATTAATAAAATCAAAATAGTTCATTTTTTATTTGTTTGTGACGTATTAGCTACCCGATGTCCGTACTTGATTTAATATATTTAATATTTAATAAATGAAACCAGTTCATTTGTTATTGACACAGACATTTGTCATCGGTGATTATATACATGTATAGGGGATTCAAATATTTTTTTCACTGCGTAATAATCGACGTATTACATAATTCAATAGAGACGTTTTCATAGCATGCTATTATAGACGTTGAGTGAATACGCATAAAGACCATATACGCATGAAGAATAATTTTTAAGACGGAAAAAAATAATCGTATCGAAGCGTCGTTCTAAAGTTGCGAGCGTCATCGACACAGATACACAGATGAACACGCAGATATCCGCTATTATATATAGGGGATACTTATCATGAAGATGACTCTTGATAAATTTGAATAGTAAAAAGTGACCTTTTCCAAACAGTTACATTGTCAGGTCAACGGTATTCATATTTATTTACAAATTACACCTTTTCTTGTTTCACTTAAATGATCAGTGAAAATCGGTACAATTAAACAAAGCTTGATCTTTTTAGTTTTATTGAATAGTTTCTATTAATCACCGAAGCTAAGCGACAAGTAGCGTGGCAAATAGATACATTTTATAATGCACCATAGTTTTTAATATTCAAAATCCTTGAAAATTACCTTGCTCTTATCATTATATAATGAACATATGCGATTGTAAAAAAATGTCTAAACATCTGGCAGTATTGAAAAAGCCTTGTCCTTCAATTGACGTTATACATTATAGATTAAATATGATGACAAAGTAATCTTTTAGTTTGTATGATTTCAATAAAAAATTATAACTACTTTGTCTTTATAATACAAATATACATTTAAGTCCAAGGATTCGATTTATAAAAATTGATTAAACACACCTATATTATTAAAAAGATCAATTAAAACAAAAAAAAATACGATAATAAATCCACCACTCATTAAATAGTAATTACGCCACTGTTGAAACACACACACGATTCATAAAATGACAAACGAACAAAACCGCGCTTATTATCGAAACGAAAACGATCATAAAGTGCATTATTCGAGTGGCTCGATATGGAAAAGTGCATTCGACATGTGCAATTTTCCATATTTTGCGTCGCACGATAAACATGGCACGTTCGCGTGCAAAGAGCGTTTATCTTTCGAATGCATCTCAATATAATTTCGTATTTAAATGTATCGTTTCGATTTGATTTAATAATTTTTAATAGTTTTTGATGTGCGATTATGGAATTGAATTCCCATATGATCGGAATTTTGATTGGTTTTCCTTGTACGTTTTTAGCTATGATTCGAATGCAAATTGATGGTTGGCGATGTCTGGGAATACATCAAGATGTTAAGAAATCGGACTTCGTGATGCAAGTATTCGGCGCCTGCACTTCTATGATAAAATGACTAAGAAAAAATGTGTGAGCGTCTGCTTCAGATGTGGGCAACTTTAAATGTAATATAAAAAAAAAGATTTAACATATTATATATCAATTGATTTTCTCGAATTCAAAGCAATTAAAAAGTTTGTTAATGACTAGCCACAATTTTAGCTTCCAAGAATACAAAGTATTCCAACTATGCCAAAGTGAAAAATGTAGAACAAAAAAAAGCACGATTATCATTCAACACATTAAGATGGCGCCTGATGTATATCAAAGCACGATGAGAAAAGCTTCCTATGTTATTAAAAAAAATTTCATAAAGAATTCCAAAAAGTATCAATGACGGGTGCATCCCATTAACGAGTTCATGCCCTTGCCGTTGTGAACTTTAAAATAGTTCCGTCGCGAAAAAGACTGAAAAAATCTACATACATAAAGAATAGGGTGAATATATTTTCTAGATTAAATGAAATATATTCTTTGAAAGACATTTTGAAGAAAAATTTAATTAAAGACTTAAGAATTTCTTTAATGTAGTCATTTGAATGAATAACATCCATATTTTCATAAAAAAATGTAGCATATCTGTTACGCTACGTTTGTGTAATCGCTTCATCTATGAACAAAGCGAAGATTTTATTTTCGTTTATGAAATTCACCAAAATCTAGTGGCGCATATGCACCATTCAATGCTGGTGCATCATTTAACTCTTCTGTCAAATATGTCAGTTGAATTATCTTACAACATACATAAGAAAGCATTAAAATTTTCTTTAAACGTCTGATACAATAAAAAATACTTAAAAATTTTGCAAGTGGACGAAAAAAGATTCGCCACTACTGTCAAAAGACACGACAGCTGTCACATTTGATAGAAGACATTAAATAATACACCTATGGTGTACTATACACCACCGAATATTTTAAAATTTCATAGACAAAACATGATTCTTTGCTTCGTTTGTGGACAAAGCAATTACACAAACGTAGCATATCATATTCATCTATCTATCTATACATATAAAAATGGATGTTTGTATATACATATTTGTTTATTTGTTTGTTTGATGCCGTATCACTCCAACGCCGCTCGACGAATTGCCATGAAAATTGGCATGTACATGTATTTTTTTGTTGAGAAGGTTTTCATATAATTAAAATAGGATGACCATATTTCTCAGAACCCAAAACGGGACGGTCCGCAAAAAAATGTTCCCCCCATATATCGTTTGACCGATCACCATATCCCCTATATATAATAGCGGATTTCTGTGTGTTCGTCTGTTCGATGACGCTCGCGTCTTTGATAATGATGATTTTTATTTTATTACGTAATACTATGGGTTATCAATTTGCAGCCGATGTTATTAACATCGGGCCTATATACTAGTAAAAAAATAATTTGATTTAAAACGCTGAGTCCCGAGCAACGCCGGGTACTACCGCTAGTAGAATATAAAAGAAAACACAAATGAAAGGCTTCGAATTTCTTCAAATTTCAACCATCAAAACCTCGCATTGTTTCCCAAACATCCAAAGCATGGTCACCCTGAATCGGGGACGTCCACGTCTTCATACCGATGCACATAGGTGTGAAGGATCGTCGTGGAATTCCTCGTCTCGGAGACGAGAATGCATCGTTGGAGACGGAAATAGAATACAAGCGGCCATATGGTAGGGCCATCTCTGCCGTCTTATTGACTCGCCCATACGAATATCATATACGAACAATAAACGATGGTCGAATTAAATATGTCCATGTCCATGGCAGGGGTTCTCAATTTTTATGGGAAAATTAATTCCGGTGCTCGTTTGGTATTTGAGGATCGTTTGTATGTCCGGTGAGAAATTTACATTGGTGTTGTTTTCAATGTATTTTGAGGAATATCTATTTTTTTAATATTAATGAACTTTTTGGTAAAATATTAGGTCGATGCACATGTTTCGTCGTATTTTTTAGATGATCAAATATTTATCTCTTTTCTCTGAATTAATGATTAACATCTGTATCTTTTATGTGTAGAATATTTCGTTTTCAGTTAATTTTTGGCCTAGCTCATAAATTAAAAAAAGTCGAGAAATTTCTAAAATGTTTTATAATAAAGCGAATTTATGAAATTTTATAAAAATTAAATCAAAATACTTTTTATATGTAGTTAATATTATATTAGAATCACTCATTTACGGTTTTCAAAATTCAGATCTAGGAATTTTTTATTAATTGATAAACACGATGATGAAATATTAGGCAATAATTAATGCTGATAAAATATCAGAGAGATCGTGTAGAAGATAAAAGTTGACCAATAAAAAAGTGCAGTATCTGCATCTCATCGATTTGGTTTCAAAATACGATGTTTGATAATAACAAAAAAAGATGAAACTTTTGCAACGACCTAATAGATGGTTGAAAGAGTAAGGGGTTATTAACCCACATTCTAAAGATGATTTATTCGAATAAATATCGTATTTGAAGAATGACTTTCTATTAATCTTTTGATAATATTCAAATTAATGATTTCGTTCGGCATCGAAATTAATTACAGTTGTTCCGTGTGGCAAATTTGAAATAACGGAACATGAAGTGAAACTAACTAACTGCAAGTTACTTTATTTACATAGCAATAAAATCGCACCTTCGCGACATTTTATGAACTATACATATACATATGTGCAATGTTAATATCCAGCGAAACATTTACCCGATCCAATAATTATAAATCAATTCATACAAAGTATTCGAATAGCAAACATACATTAACAATAATTTTATATTATAATCATCATAATATGCAAAACGTCCAAGGCCTTTCCGATATCATCAAAAGATCTGTTTTTTATAATAAAATAAAACGAAGATACATTCTCAGTAATCGTATCTTCTTCGTTTAATGAAAACTTATAAACAAATGTATAAATATATAAAATACCTGCTTTCAAAACTAAATAGACCGACTATCTAAAGCCTCGAGTGGATTCGTATTTTGAAGTGGTTCGTATACAATCGGAAAACAATAAAGCGTCGATTAAAACACGATCTATTATAGGATCTGGAGAGGTCAGGGACTCACAAATCGTGGGGTCAACGTCTCACATACGTCATATCAATATTAAATAGTTACAAAAAGCGATTGACAAGTGAAAGCCTAATTTGACATGCAAAGGTTAACGCCGAACGCATTTCAATGCCCAATTACGAGTGAAAAGTGTATCGGAGCTTCGAGAATCTAAATTCATCGCATGTTGTTAGATGAATTGATTCAACATATATAATATATTATATGTTATGCTTCGTTTGCGTATAGCACGAAAATTTTTGAGAAATATATATAGTGGGAAGGTGTTTTGTTTATGTTTTTCAAAATATTACGTCTTTATTGTCTGAAATTTTAACTTCGTTTTCATTGGCATTTTTACTAGTAAAATTTTAGCCTTGTAGATAATTAGAGCATAAAAAAATCAAACCCAACCTAACTTAACTATTGATATTTCAAATATCATGAATAGGAAGAGATATAAAAACGAAAAAAATTAAACGTAAAAAGTTCAAATCTTTGTGAAAAAAACATAAACATAATTCCACTATACATTATACGCAAACGTAGCTATTTCCCAAACGAAGTGTAACATATATTATACATGCCGCAGTCCAAGTGTATTTATTTAGATCAGTCATAAATATACATTTTTGGTGATTGAGTTGGCTTAGATAAGATTGAGTTGGGTTGAGTTAGTTTGGGTTAGTTTATTCGGCAATTTCATTCGTTTTGGCCGAAGTTTTGGCTTGTGTCAGATTAGATACTGAAAATACACCTGGGCTGCGACATGTACAAAAGATAACGTTCTATAATGAAATTTAAACAATCATCAATCTGATGTATTTCAACTAATTTGCAAACTAGCGTTTCTTGTTCAATAAAAGTCCCCATTGGATATAATCTTGAAAATAAAACATCGCTTTTAATCCGCAGAAGAGAGTTCTTAACTAATTAATATTCAAGTCGTGATCTTCACCTTCGCAGAAGCGTGTTTAGATCTGTGCGAAACAAAAGAGTTTATAACAGTGTTTTGCTACGTGGAATCGTGTTGTTCGCAACAGGAATGATCATGCAGGATCGAAAAAGAATATAAATCGGAAAAAAAGAATAATAAAAGCCTCGAAAAAAATCGACCCGAACCCACACTCCCACGCTCGGCCACAAAAAAGATGTCCAATACGCGAAAAAAGTTGTAAAAAACGAATCTGACAACGAAAACGGTCGTATAAGGCTCGATTCGTATGGGTTTTTCAGGAAAAGTGCTAAGTTTCCAGGAAGACGATCGAATTTGCGTTTCGAAAGTGTAAACGCTATATTGGTTTAATGAATTGGTCGTGTTTTCTGTTTCGTAATAGTGTTATCATAATACTTAACGTGTTGGTATAATATTCACGTAAAAAATAATATGGGTTATTTCTAAATATTGAACGTCAATCAAAGCGGTTTAATGTCTGAATTTATATTGTAATTATGTAATAATTTGTATATGAATATGTTTCGATTTTGATAGGTACTTATATTTCTGCAGGGGGTCGTCAAAGTGTGCCGTTATATTTTATATCAAAAATTATATTTGAATAGTTAACGATTAAGAATTTTTTAACTGCCGATTCTTAGTTATGTGATAATGTGCAATTTGATAAAATATTTTTATTCAGTTCTTCAAAGCAACGTTTCTTTTATCGCAAAAAAAAAATGATGATGATATATAGGAACAAAAAAATCGATTTGAATCATCAGATCAATAAGTGTAATATACAAAGTACGCATGTAAAAAAAATCAATACTTTTAATTAAAAGAATCTCGTTAACATTAATCAAACACGGAATGGTTTCCGTATAAAAAATGCAAATCAAAACGTTTATTATAAACGATGTCTCTATTAAATCGTTACATCTGTTATTACGATATTTTCCTAATTGACATAACCGCCGATGAAAAATTAAAATATAAACACGAAATTGAGAAACGTCATGCTCGTGGCCGACATGATTGATTTTTCGCAATTTCGAATTTGAAAACGGAAAAAAAATAAATAACCCCGTCAAAGTCATCGTATACGCCCGCGCTTTCTTGGAAATGAGCAATTTTCCAATCAATTCGGACAGATGATCGATTTAATTTCGCAATTATCTAATGATCGAAATAAAAATATGAGTTGATGCATTCGCCCTCGGGTCGTATCTATAAAGTGCCTTAAGTATATATTATATTATACGTTGAGTTATTCGAAAAAAATATATTTTATGTGGAAATCAACATCACTACGTGCCATAAATCAAAATGTTTCCTATCGGATTTTCTTCGAATCAAAAAAATATATATTTACGTGCAATATAAAGAGCTGTCAAGTGTAAAATTTGTCGATACCGGTTTTTCCGTTTAATCGAATCAACGATGAAGAAAGACCAACAATTTTGTATTCTTACATAAAAAATGCGAAATAAACATCATGTTTTATGTAACGGTTTATATCTATTTTTTTTAAATTTCGTTGTTTCTTCTTCGATTAACCTTCAACATGAACTCATATTAGATTAACGATAAGAGTATTCGATCAAAATGTTAATTTCATACTTAAATTATAAATCAATTTCGAATCATCGATACGTTTTAGAAAGTTACTCAAAACTTTTTCAATATTGTAAACGTCAACATTCCGTTTTTAGAATCAATGAATCAAACGCCGACAAACGTCGAATTCATAGAAAAATTTATATTATTGAAAAAGCTATATAACACATTGCCAATCTTTGAACTAATATTGAAAAAATGCAGAAATTTCATAAAGAGGCTTTCGCACCAACAAAGAGAAGACGGAAATTTTAAAAGGAGACACGAACTGATATAAGCGATTTCCATATAAGCAAATCGATAACGAGAAAAATCACTCGGATGAATCAGTGTCTATTATATGACGAATAACAAAATAAATATTTATGAACATTTTTTCCGCTCGTCGAACATCGAGAACGATCGAATTCGGGGGTGGGTGGGTGGAAAAAAAATGTTTTTTTAATTCAAAAATTCGTGTGATTCACGAAATTCAAAATCGACTTTGGTATGCGTTCGATTTTTGTTCATATTCGCACGTATGATGAATGTTTAACGAACATTCTTCGAGTTGGATCGACGTTTGTGTTCAGAATGTTAAATGATATGAAAATTCTTAGGAAACGTGTGATGTTATGCGATCAGATGCAATAAAAATATATTTTCGAAATATTGAACTTCAATTTTTAATAAATTATTGATTTTCGAAACTCTCGATGATATTCGCGTCCATCGGTAAATATTTGATCGTACAATATTTGTTTTAACTATTCAATCGTCACGCATTCGCGGCTTTTGTAATATTCAACGTAAAAAAATATATTATTTATTATTTTACATTGATAATTTTCACTATTGAATACATCATCGAAAGTATTGACTCATAGCAATTCCTTTATTAAAAAAAGACCACGCCTTTGATTCTCAGAAGTGGAAGATTATTAATCTGTGATATTTTCCAGTCCAGACTATTAAAGCCTAGACGACTCGAAGACCAGATCTTGGATTGACATAAACTAATACGAGCAATTAAAACCGTTTGATCCGAAAAACCGAACGTGGGCGTTCTTCAATGACGAAACGTTCTTTACTACGAGCAACTACTACATCTTGGTAAAATAAGCGGCGGATAAAATAAAATATTGAAAATCGAAGTATTTCGTAAGCTGGAACAAATTTATGGTTATTATATCTAATGAATATATCGTTTATCTAAAATGCATCTCAATTAAGCGTCGATCAAGGTAGACGATAAAAGATCTTAGATTATATTACTGTGACAAATTTGATCGAGGAATTTGTTTGTCAAATTTGAATCATTTGAATTTTTTAATAGTTTTTGGTCTGATTTTATAAAAAATATCCTTTTGAAAATTAAAATTAATTTTTATGATGTTACTATTCCTGAAAAAAAGATCTGGAATTATTTTTGTAGAATACCTTTGAGCTTGATTGTCATATTAGGTTGAATATCAGCAAAATCCAAAATGTTTTTATAATTTTATTTCCGAAACAATTTAAACTTACAAAAGAATAAATTTGGTATATTAACAGGTTGACAATTAATATTTTGACAAACTATTGAAGTTATTAAATTTTAGCTTACCAATTTTGTAATAGGATGATACATTTATTGAAACACAATTCAAGATGTGCCTTTGTTTTTAACTACGAAATCTTTTCAAAATCTCAATAGACATTGTTAATGTATAAATTTTTTCTATCCAATAAAACGATTAACTATTTATTTATTCATAATAACTTTTGTTCATAGTTGCTTACTTTTGAATTCAAGGTTTACATCTTCTGATCCATTTTAATCTTTTCATTATATTTTTTTTAATGATATGGAATATAAAAAAGTATAATTTTATAATTCGGAAGTAATTTTTTCGATATTTGATATAAACACGTCACTTCAAATTTCGATGACAAATCTCTTAACCATTTTCTCAATAACTAATTAATCAATAATTTCATCAACGTAAAATATTGAGTAATATTACTTGAAACATGTATTAAATTTACTTAATTTCAATCTAACCATCACATAAACGAAAATATGCGACCATCCCACAATCAAAATTGACACACCACAATATTTAAAATGAATCTAAATCACAATGCACACAATTACTTTATCATTGAAACTTTACAACACAACTGACCAATCTCATTCATCTACAAAATTATTTTTTTCAAAAAACACAACCATCAACATCGTCGCAATCAACTCCACATGACATGCGACGCATTCTTCAATTTTATTTAATTGTTGGCCGAGCAATCGAATTAATCAATTGCCGGGTCCATAAAATGGCAACTTGCGACACATAGGAATCCAGTGGGTGTACACACAATTTTATTACTCACTTTATTACTTGTTTATTAAGGAGACGCATTCGACGCTTATGAATCAACCTGCCGAACTCGAGTACCGTAATCGGTCAGAATTGTAATGACAGTTTGAAAAGTTCGTAAATGGCTGTCGGTGGTCGAGAATGCGAAACAATAGTGTATGGTTTAAATTTATTGGTGATACAATACGTGTTGTTCAGTATAAATATAGAAATTCATAACGCGCTTTCGGATAAGAATTGTTATGTCGATGTTATTTTCGTGCGTTGCGATGTGTTTATTATTAAATGTCAACTTGTGGTTTTTCACGTAATCGAAGGTGTTCGATGAAAATAATATTTTTATAATAATCATGATTATAAGTAACGAGAAATATAAGTAAATATGCGGTTTTCCTTGGTGTCATAATTATTCGATAACGCATAGATCATCTTCGAACAATTTTATCGACATTACAGTGTTTCTCAACATTAGGCTTATACTGTACTTTGAACAATTTGAATGTTTTTTGAAACCAATGTTCAAATCATTAATATTTTCTGTTGAAAAACACATTTTTGAAAAAAAAAAATTGTTACCCCTGAAATCTCAAAAAAAAAATGATGACATTGTTATTTTTATATAAAAAATGTTTCAAACAATATATATGAGCAATTCTATTGGTTAAATAATTGTGAGTTGACTGATTTAGTTGTACTTGTTATAAATCATCTTCGAAAAATTTTAAGAGCCAGTTTTTCCCAACGTGAGGCATATGTCTCACCGGGGGAGGGTAATTTGAATGATTTTGAGGGGCATATTTGTTCTTTTTTTTTAAAAATGCATTTTTGAAAAATATTTTATCGATATTGCAATATTAGATTTGTAAAGAAAAATACATCTAATATATTTATATATAAAAAATGTTCCAGACAAAATATATGAGGAATTTATTGGCTAAAAAAGTGTGAGTTGTACCTACTCATTAATGTGGATGGTTTGGGTAAAATGACTAGTTATTATTGTAAGGTAACTTTAAAATTTTGATACGGATTTTTTTTTAAGTGGGGCGTGATACAAATGAGTTTGAAAACCACTACATCAAACTCTTCCAAAAACTCATTATAAACATAAATTGACGTAAAATTTTATTTCGCAAAACGAAAACGCCTCTCAAACTAAACTTTCCCACTTCATTCATCACTATTTATATTAATTTTCCGAAAAATCACACCTTACCCAAAAAGACACATAATAAACCAAAAACCACACGCCATAATGATAGGCCCCACTAAGGATGTTGCGATACGAAAGCCGCGCCGACCTCTAATCTCGATTCTCGATATTAAAACGAACAACCCTGGATAGGATCTATATATGGCGAAGCCTATCCATCAAAGTGGACATATGGTCAAACATTTTCACTTTCTCTACAACAGCCTCACCAATGCCATATCCTCGGGAGACCTTTGGCGCCAGAATGGACGGCCTCGCGACAAGGAGGGGCCTTTCGTTTTCAAAACCGAATTTTCGATGCGAAATTTCGATTATTTCACGATCCGAAACGATATGAAGATTCTTCAGATGTTACTTCGATTAATTTTTCAAAAAAAATTCAAAGCGGAAACGAATTATATGAGAAAAATTCGAAATCAAAAGGCCGCAACGAGGTTGAAATTAGAATTACATGCGGTTTCTATTTCGACCATATGTGGATTTGCAGTCCTTCGGATTAGTATCCCGATTTTTCCCACGTGTTTTCGCAATGTGTAAATCATTCGAGGCGTTGTACGACAAAGGTTATGTGTCTGCAATAAATCGATATTTCATATATATGATTGATCGGTCTACAATAAATTTATTGCCATTATTATGAATGGATAAGCTAATGTGTTAAGTGCATACTAGGAAGAACAATCCGAATGTAATAAATGGTTGTGAGATATTATATGTGTGGACTTGATAATTGACTGACGTAAAAAAGTGTAGTTTTCCTAAGAATTCAAGTTTATGATTTAATAATGCGGTTGTGTTATTGATATATGCAATTAGATTGAATAATTGATTCGTTGCGTATGAATTCTCGATATGTTTCTGGTTTCGTTTTAAAAAAAAAATTTTAATTATGCGAAATTTCACGATATACGTTGCATATAAAATTTAAATTTTTCGGCAAAATATGAATATTAATCGGCGGCGCTTTTGATATTTTCCAAACAGTAGTGTGGACTATTGTTCCCGAAAAGGTACCGATAAAACACATTTGAATTTTCCAACCGTTTCTCTTTATGGAAATTACGTCGGCAATATTTGAAAAATAATTAACTATGCAAAAAAAATATAAAATTAAGAATGATTCACGGCAAAACCCAAAAGAACATTAGACATAACTAATGGAAAATTTCAACGGGAAGTGAACGTTTCAAATATTGATTCTAATAGATTCTTCGAAGTTCCGTCTACTTTTGTACTATTATTTTTTTCAATGAGTCGTACACTTAAAATATAAATTGTTGTACTTTTATCACAATTCTCGGACCAGATCGAAAGTTCATTGCCGCTTACGGTTCGTTAACGAACAATTTTGAACAGTGGGTCGGTTAATCGGTTAATTTTCTATTGTCGACAAAGCCACGATTCGGTCGGTAAAAAAATTAAATTATTTACGAATCGCTCTTTCGATCAAAAAGCCCATGACCCGTATCCGTTTCGAACTGACAACAATGTACAACAATAAATAAATTGCCTCTTTTAGAGACGATTCAATCGAACGTTCGCGATCGTTGGGAGCGTTTCCGGATTTCGGAAACGGTTTCGGATTGTGCAAATATTTCGAAAATTTCCGCGAACGTGATGTCCTTAAGTCGTTCGAAATTGTCCAAGTGCGATCGCCATTTTTAAATAAGGAACTTGAAATTTTTTCTAATATAAACATCGACACTTTCATGCAATTTTGCCAATCAAATCACAAGTGGCACAAATCAACATCACATATGGCAATCAGATGTGTTGGCCACTCTAAATTTTAAGCCGTTTATAATTTGGACGTTTATGTACTTGCACTTATACTTTCGCTTAATGCAATTTTTACGACAAAAACACGAATAAAATGGACTATTTAAACACTTCACTTCGTGCGACGCTGAAACGACACGGCTTAAATTTTCAACACGCAAATTTTAAATGAACGATCATCATTATCAAACTACATAATGTCCTCTAGACCGTTCCGAAATTTATTAGGAAAGATATTTTTTAACGAATTTTAATTTTATAAATCATTTTTTTCTAAATTCTCTTAAGCCAATTGAATACTTCGTGCTTGTAGCTATAGAGAAGGCATAGAGACCTTACTCATCCCTGAATTTTGAAAATAATTATAAATTATATTTAAATATGAAAATTATGTTGAGATGTATCACACGTTTAACATGAATAAATTTTTTGAACGGTTTGAATTTACACACATCTATATATATAAAAATGGATGTTTGTATATATTTATATTTGTTTGACGGCGTTTCACTCCAACACCGTTCGACCGGTCACCATGAAAATTAGCATGTATATGTATTTTTTGTCGAGAAAGTTTTTATATCATTAAAATAGGGTGACCATATTTCCCAGAACCCAAAACGGGACGATCAATAAAAAAATGTTCCCTCCCTATATAAAAAGCGATCAGCGCGCCGCGTATGATTGCGACAATACGCGGCTTGCTTTATGCTTTTGTTGTAATGAATTTAAATTAAAAAAAATAATTTGATTTAAAATTCAAGTCCCGGGCAACGCTGAGTATCCGGAAAATACATACTTCAGCGCATTTTCCGCAAATTTTCCGCATCCCCGCAAGAAAGCAGCCGAATTCCCAACACAACCGCGAAACACCAACAGAAGAAAGTCATCGAGGACGATCATCGGCCCCGGCTCAGATACAGGTTTCGAACAGAAACTCTATTTTCGTCAACTTTTTTCCACCGCACTCGTCGGATGGCAAATCGTCCAAGGCCGGGGCACAATGAAAAACGGTCGATCCGAACCAAAAGGCGATAACTTTTATCGGCCGCAAAGGCCGCGCCATTGTCGCGAACGCTTTCGGTGCTTTGCCCTGTTGTTTATCTGTCTTTTTTTTTACCATGTTTTATTTAAACGCTCGACAATGATATGTTCGCGAAGACGGATCGCTCGTGTGGCCTTTCGTTCGCGATTCCAGAAATCGAGTTTGTTTTTCGAATGCGGGTCTGGTTGAAAAGAATCGTGATTGTGGTCTTTGTGAATCGCCAAACTAATTGTCTTCCGTTTGTGAGATTTGGCGTGAAATTCGTGGAAGGATGTGGAAACAATGCAGTGTTGATTGGTTGTGGACAATGCGGGATAATTGGCATTGATTTTCATATAAAGCTGTCGAAATTTAAATTGTTAAAGTTTATTTAATCAATATGGTAATGAAATCGAATAATTTTTGTATTTAAATTGAATGTTTTGATGGAAATCGATAAAAATTAATCGGAATCCAATGTGTGTATGAGTAAGGAGCAAATCGGAACGTGTTCTAATATAACATCTAATATAACTTACTTAGCGTTCGATAAGATAAGATAACGCACAAGTAGCATTAGAAATCTCGAAACAATTTTTTTATTAATTACCTTGTGTTGACCATATGAAAAAAACTACAATTTTTATCGCAATGTAATTTTGTCACACTAGATAAAAGCAAATCTGACATAACGAGAGCAAACACAAGATCAACATTCTTCAACGGAACACTTTCATAATTTTTCAAAATAAATCAACATCAACCAACAAAAATACATCACTCACTCTCTTTCGAAACCTCCGAATATCAACGATATGTTACTCTACGTTTTTTCGCTTCGTTCATGGAAAAAGCAAAGAATCTTGCGTTATCTATGAAATTTAATAACATGGTATATAGGCGTCATCTAGTGTAGACGCATTATTTAATATCCTCTATCAAATATAACAAGTAAAACGTCTTATGACATACTTATAAAAGGCATAAAAATTTCCTTAGCAAGCTGATACTCACAACCAGTAAAAAAGATTCAAAAATTTCGGTACACAAACAAAAAAGGTGCATTTTTAAAGTCTTCCATCCAATATAACAGTTAAAATATCTTACAAAATACTAATGGAAGGCATTAAAATTTCCTTGACGCACCTGATACTCAGTGATATTAGAAATATTTGGAAATTCTGTCACGTGAACAAAATATCGTTCGCCATCACTTTCATAAGGCATGTCAACTGTTATATTTGACAGAAGACGTTAAATGATGCACTTATGATGCACCTATACGGATGTTATTAAATTTCATTGACAAAGCAAGATTATTTGAGCATATGAACGAAAATGGTTTCCCACTACTGTTATAAGGTACATAAACTGTTATATTTGATAAAGACATTAAATGGTCAAATATCAAATATACAACACCAGATTTTAAATTTCATAGACATAGCAAAATTGTTTGCGTACACGAATGAAAAAAGGTTCCCTACCAATGTCATAAGGCACTTCAACTATCATATTATACAGAAGTCTTTAAATGGTGCACGTCCCGTTTTTATCGTGTCTTGCGTTCGTCCCGTCGTTTTCGTAAAATTGTTTGATTTGTCCCGTTTTTCCGGTTTATATTTTTTGAATTTTAGTTATTTTTCTAAATATACGAAAAAAAATAATGAAAATAATAAAAAAAATAAACCAAAGAATTAAGTAAATTGATAGTTTTATGTTGATATAGTTTGATTGACCAACAATAAGACGTTTGAAAATTTTTTTCACAAATTCTACAATTGCTTGTAGAAATATAGATAAATTAACCAAAGAAAAAAAGACTGTTGGTATAAATTAAGTAAATTGATTGTTTCTGGTGATACAATTTGATTGAGTAAAACATTTGGAAAAAAATTTTCGCCTGCGGTGCCTATTTAACTTATTTTACATAATTCTAGAACATTTACCCCTAGAAAAGTACCCTAGGTCTTGATGTCTATAATTAAAATCATTATTACTTAGCTATTTTAAAAAAAAATTGACCGTGCAACACATTTTTTATATTGGGGTGGGGAACGTTTTTTCACAGACCGTCCCGTTTTGGGTTCCGGGAAACATGTTCATCCTGCACCAGATATTATTAAATTTCACAGACATAGCAAGATCCTTTGCTCCGTCCATGCACGAAGCGATCACACAAACTCACCATCACCAGTCCCGATTCGCAGAATCGCCGAAGGTCCCATAGTCATATAATAACTATGCAAATGGCCTATCGACATTCCTCGGCCCACGCTCCCGAGTTGCGACACGTCTTCGTCTTCTGCACCGGCCCGACAGCCTCCACCATTGTCGACTTGTTGTCATAAAACGTAACGAATGATCAATGGCCAGACGACGCGTTTGTTCGTTGGCCAGACGACAATTTGTACCTGTCCGGAATGGCGGTGGTTTGCTCTCTGTGCGTTCGCGGGCTATGCGGAACTGCGATGAATCGTTTGCGGATAGTTCTGATTTTGCGTTTTATGTAATGTGTATAAATGGGCCCGATGTTAATAACATCGGCTGCGAATCGATAACCATACTATTACGTAATAAAATAAAAATTGAATATATTTATGCAAAATTATTTTATAACCGTGCCGTTGCGT
>JAOXNN020000039.1:775352-807970 GCA_028571205.2 Hydropsyche betteni | reverse complement strand
CCGATTTGAATATTTAATATTTAATTAATAAAATCAAAATAGTTCATTTGTTATTTGTTTGTGACATATAGGCAAAGTCAGTAGTATAGGGATTATATATAGGGGATTCGAATATTTTTTCCACTGCGTAATAATTGACGTATTGCATAATTCAATAGAGACGCTTTCATAAGCATGATATTAAAGACGTTAAGTGTATACGCATAAAGACCATATACGCATGAAGAATAATTTTATAGACTCAAAAAAATAATCGTATCGACGCGTCGTATTAAAGTTGCGAGCATCATCGACACAGATACACAGACAGACAGACAGACGAACACACAGAAATCCGCTATTATATAGAGGATGACTATTGAAAAAGTAAAGGGTTTATAAAATTCATAACTTGTTTATTTTCACTATTTTTTAAAATGTTATAGGGCATCTTTTGGAGATTACAATCACTAGATATGATATCCAGCAAGGCTTATAAATTATTGAAACATAAAGAAAATACTCGCAATATATCATAACTTTCAATAATCGATCTTTCACTGGAATAGAAAAACGTGAGTTTAATCATTGCTGCATATTATATGTAGCCGTTTTAATTTTCAAAAAATGCTCTATTATACGGAAAATAAATAAGTAAAATAAACCAGTCAAAATTTTTATATATATATATGACTTCGTTTCAATCCATCACGGTTTGACCGATCACTATGAAAATTATTGTGTATTTGTATTTTTTTGTCGAGAAGGTTTTTGTATCATTAAAACCAATAAAAAAAATTCAGTACGAAGAGTCAAAGATCTGCCGTTAGTTTAATTCAGTTGCCTTGGTTAGGAAATTCATAGACTTATATCAAGATGTTATAATACAGACTGCAAGGACAACATCTGCCAGGTTCAGCTAATGTCATTTAAAATATTAAAACCTAATATATCAATCGATGCTGATACTTATAATATAAAAAAATCAAATTGAACTAGAACTTTAGTAGAAACACAACCTAACCGACTGTGTAACCGAAAATCGTTAAACTTCAAGCATCAACCGGACAAATTCGTGACCGCTGACCGCAAGAGGTTAATTAAATTTCTGCTATCGAAAAGGTCGACGTGTCCGCAAATTGGCCATGAAAACAAGCTTCGAGGAATAAAATAAAAGAGGCGGATAAGATCGGTTCCATATCGGGTTATCTTAACGGTGTTAACCGTTAACGATAATACGGCCGTTTCGTATTGTAGTTGCGAACTCGTCGCTTAACCCTGTTCTCGGCTAGAAATTTCACCTGGAATTGGAAGATTAGCTTTCAGGCCATAGAAATTATCTGGAGGCTATTTTGGGTTTTGAAAGACGTACGTGGTTTGAATTTGCGAATATTTGCGATTTGTGATTTGGGTCACAGACCTTTGACGCGTTTGAACTTCATTTTTGATACTTTCGCCCCATTTTCATATAAAATTCAAAATAAATTCGATTCGTGAAGGAATCGATTAATTTTAAAAATATCCTACTATTTTTTTGTTCTTATATAATTCAAGAAAATTTCATGATCAATATAAGTGTAATTTGTTATTTTCTATTAATTCGAAGAATTACACCACCGTTAGGAATAATAAAGAAGAAATATCGTTTTCCGATTTCGAAACCCCTCTGGGGATATGGAATGTGTGAAATGCTGATGTATGATATGTTTCATGTAAATGAAAAATAATATAGCATATGTTCATCTTTAATATCTAATTTAAATAAATTCACGGTTGTTCTTTGATTGTATTTGTGATGTTAATCAAAATATATTATGCCTTTTTCGAATTACGTCAACACAAATATTATACCGTGTAATGAATTATATAAAATTAATTTAGAATTGAGGAAATAAAAGGATGATGCCCCGTCGACGAAAATCCATTAAAAACTTATTAATAATATACGTATTTTAATTTTTGTTCCGAAGTAATTAAAAGTTACGTAGTAATTAAGCAAAAATCCGAAATTCAGCAGAGATATGCCCTCATTATTTAGACGAAGTTTGCTCAGCAAATATGGGTCGGAATAGAAAAAAAAACAACTCTTTTAAATTGATTATGTGGATTTGTGACCAACCGAAATATTAATGGTCTATTTGTTTTTGTGAAATGTTCAGAAATTAAGGCTTATATTTCAGGTTGCAAGTATACTTCACACATGAAATTCTAGTCACGACTTTGGATACAGGTTGAGAACTTTCGTCGCCAAGTTGACAATAAAGAAATTTAATATAAAAAACATCAAATTCGTTTATACATCATTTTCGATTTTTATTTAATTAATTTCACTGAAATTTTATTTAAAAAAATATAACGTATATCATGAGTTATTACCTATATATTTACATATTTCATACAAAATATTCAGCATATATACAAAAGAAATTTCATTTTTATCAAAAATTTTCATTTACAGTTTTTACGTTACAAGTTCAACATTTCAAACTTCAAATTCAACCATTAGAAAGTATTATTAAGACTGTTGCCGTAGTAACTGATGAAATTTAATTGATTACTGGGACAACAAGTTTAATACTTTCCGATGGTTGAATTTGAACTAAAAAAGATTGAATTCGAAGTGTGAAAACATTAAAATATCTAAAAATATTTTTATTTCTATATATTTATACGAAATTTATATCTCATATAAGCCATCGGTCTACGTGACCGTAAATTCATTATATTCCCGGTCGTCTTAAGATTGTATACACCCCAAGTCGTTACCGAAACACGAAATGTCTTCATGTAAGAGTAACATGGCTGTAGAATAAATTACGAGGTAAATGAGCAGATTCTGCTGAAATATTATGTCATTTTTTTTAACAACCGAATCCGCGAAACCTTCAGCCGGTTGGAAATATTGCAAAATTTGTCATTCCATAATGCGAACGCGATACGAGACTTATTGTACTTTTCTGTATTGTGAGGCTTTGTGCTGTCGACAGTTTTCAGCCTTTTTCGAAAACGTATACTGTTGTGCGTGTGAAATATGTTTTTATTGTTTCGGGAAAATTGATAGTGCGGCGACTTGATTGTTTTAGTTCGGAGTTTTCGAAGCGTACTATTTCATTGTTCGACTATCGGAAAGTATGAAAGTTGTATGTTTTTTGGATACGACGAAATCATTTTTTGTAAAAGGGCCTTTTTTGTTTTATAAAATGTCAATTTAAAATGTTTTTCAATCGTTTATGTACACCCAAAACTCTTATTACATGGTTTTGAAATAACACGATTCAACGAGAAAGTACCGATTATTTTTTTTCACTGTAACACGGCAAGAAAATTTTGACTCATTGGTAAGATCTGAAGCTGGCCAGTTTATAATTATAATTATTAAATAAAAAATTTCGATGCTTTTTGATGATTTCAAAATACAAATTTTTTATATAGTATACATATTCGAATGGAAAGTTCTATTCAAATATACTGATGGAATCTATCTTCAATTTTTATATGGTCACCATATAAAAATAGGTCATTATATAAAAATATATGGTCACGTTCCGGGAGACTAGTGTAAAAAAAAAAATGGTTTTTTTACACAGTAATCTCTGGAACGTATCTCACCTGTAAAAAGAGGATTGGGTGTACTTTGAAAACGATAAATTTCGAAAAGCCACAAAATAAATTTCAAATGGTAATACAGACACATGCAATAGATAAAATCAATCTTTTTAATACTTTTTCAGTTATCAAATGACCATATTCAATATCTCTTCGTTAAATTCACCCGAAAAACAAACAAAGCGATCGAAACACGCACAAAATTTATATCCAAAAACTCGACTCGAATAATCCACTTTAAAACAAAAACTCAAAAAAACGAACCCCGAAAACACACTCCACCAACCCTCATCCTTCTTGCTCACATTCCCGCCATCAACTCCGAACACATCACTATCGATTTAATTCAAAAAAATTGCAATTTCAATTCTTGCCAGGGAACGTTTGGGGCGCAATTTGCGG
Source organism: Hydropsyche betteni (assembly GCA_028571205.2). NCBI lineage: Eukaryota > Metazoa > Arthropoda > Insecta > Trichoptera > Hydropsychidae > Hydropsyche > Hydropsyche betteni. The sequence goes on along the minus strand of JAOXNN020000039.1, from coordinate 803,983 downwards.
TCGTCCGATAACCCCCGGCTAACGGTCAATTTATCAGCGTTAATGTTCGTGTTTTCTAGGCCCGCGTCGTGTGCCCATATCTGAAACCGAAACTGAAAACGGGCCTATCTTTGGGCTTCGATCCCGAATTCAGCAGGTCTCGTACAAACTAATTCGTGGACGTGCGTAATTTCGGAGCGAAAACGGTTTAAAAGGTTTTCCGCGCGCTAACTGCGGCCTGATTTCGAAAATCAGGTGTGTTATATATTTTTTAGCGATATATATATATTTTTTATTCAAACAATGATTTTTGTTATTACAGTAAACCCGCCTATAACGTCCGTTACCCTATATAGTTCTAGTGCATTGAATTTTTTTTTTCAAATGCATTTGAAACAAACAGTCAACACGTAAAAATTACAAAAAAAAAAAATATTGAAAAACCTTAACCCCCCTATAACGCGGAATCTATCTTGATGTTATAAGGGGTTTAATATATTTTGAATCGTGAAATTGATTAATAAATTTGCTTCTATAACCGTTCATATCATTTTTAAATTTATGACACTTCAAAATTTGATATATTTTAACTATATAAATCAACTTGATTAAATTTTTATAGATAAATAGCGATAAATTTAAATTGATCAATAAATTTTTCTGATGTTTTGAAATTTTATATGAATATGTATCTATAATCTAGATATATATTTTGGGGGTCTAGATTCTTGATCTCAAAATTTGATGGGGAAACCTTATCTTGCAGTGATCTATGAGAATATATATCTTCGTCTAATTAAGTTTCAAATAAAGCTTATATTATTTCAAAATTAAAAAATATCATTATTGAAACCATTGTTATAGTTAACATATCAATAAAATACAACCTATCCTTCTATTTAACTTTGATGATTGGTGATTTGGTGATTTTTATAAATTTCTAATGAATCAATCTGAAAATAGATACCGTGGATATGTACACAGCGTTTCTTTATATTTTTCATGAAATAATAAAAAAATCGAAAAATGAAGTTGTGATGGTTAATTTGATGAATTTGAAGTGTGAAAGATTAAATTCGTTTTGTAAAAAGTTGAATTTGAAATATAAAAGCTATATGTATAAATCGAATTATTTATTCATATGTACATGTATATTTAACAGAAACGTATACAATATTCAAGCGTATAGAATACCACTCAACTTATTTTTTCGACTCTTTTCATATTTTTTTCCCCTTTTAATATATTGATATGTTGAGCCTGAAGCTGTTTCATTCAATACAATATAACAACGAGATTTCGAAACAAACAATATTTAATGCAAAAAAAAAAACAACATCCCTCGAATCTTTATACCAGTCTGTATAATGCCATCCCAAGAGGAATCCTCTCGAGTCGTTACTTCTTCCTTACAATTGCGACTCTATCGTCCTTTGCGAACGCATTATTATATAATATTTCCTGCTTTTTCGCAAACGCAAATAAATAACACGAGTTGAGGCTGAATTCGCCATTTTCGATGCACATCGACGGCTGAAAAGTGTCGAAAATCGAGTCGCTTCAAGGCGAAGTTTTGCAAGGAAGTTTTCCACATGAAATTATGAAGCCTCGAGATTAAAACGTTGACGGAAGAAGGGCCGTGAAAGGCTTTCGCGCTCGTCAAACTTTGCGCTTTTGGGTCGCGGTAGTGTTTCATTTGAATATGAATAGGGGAAATTTATCGAATATCGGATGGGTTTTTTTTGAGACGAATCGATTTTTAATTACGCAGAAGATGAATATTTGGAAAAAATCAATGCGAGTCATAAATATTTGAATCATTGAGTCAGGTTATTTACCCATTATATCACATTTTACTAGGTAATGTAATGAACTGTATTTTGAAAATTATCAGATATATATCATATTTTCAATTATTTTAAATTCAAATATTATTTAATAGAAAATTTTTATATTTTTAGAGAATGTCTGAAGGGTTTCAAATTCAGTTAAGTTCCTCTAATATGGGCGAATGTAAGGGTATGTGAGATTTAACCTTTAACTGGTTTAGGGTTTAACTAGTTCGTCGAGTGGGCGTCTGCAAACTTTTATGGACGTAGGCCATAATCTGGTTAGGAAATTATTCGCGAACCGGATTCGGGTTGTTTTGTCATTAGCAATTAGTGTCAAGGATAAAAATAAGATTCACAGCTTATTCACAGACAATAACTTATCTAAAAACATACTCAAACTAATAACGAAACCATTCACACGCGAGTCCGTCAAAGTCATCGACCAAACGACCAAACGATAAAATACCCCTCAAACGGTTAACCTTCATATTTATCATCGAACGGTCTACAAAACCCCCTTAACGACCATGTCTGCCTTCCGAAATATTGTTGTTGTTGTTGTTCGAACACCGGAGGAATATTTGCACTTTGGGGGGTCTGCAAAACCCCAACCAGACATACATTATGGTGTAAGAAGCTTACAGCTTTTCCTTTCTTTGGCCGACCGCCACTATGGAGCGCGGGAAAGCCGGTTGTAATTCAAATTATTACATACGAACGAGAACGGGGACGTTGGGCTTAGTAGCCAAACGAAACAAACACGTTAACAGAATAAAAAGTGTTTCAGACTCGCACGTCTATAAATAAGAGTTTTCATGATGTATTTTTTATTGTGTATTTCGGTAGATTGCTTGCGAAGTTCAGTGTTTTCAAAGCCCTTTGAGTTGGGAAATTTTCGCGCTTTGAAAACGTTTTTTTGATCAATTAATCTTTTTTAAAATGTATCCTTTCTAAATTGAGAATATTTTTCATTTCGAGAATGTTTTGTTAATGAAAAAATATTGAATTTTATCATGTGAATATATAAAAATTAGATTTGAATCTGAAAGTGTTAGAAACTTTGGTATTATAGGTGTAGTTCTGTACTATGGAATTCGAGTTTCTAGGTTCGTATTCCCACGGGTGACATTTTCAGATTTTCCATCAGAAAAAATTTACTTCAATATATTATGTAGAAAAAATTTCAATAAACGTATAGTCGGTAAAGTAATGCCGAACATATTTTATATTACAATTTAATAAATTGGACTCTCAGACACTTTCTCTTGGATAATCGTATTGATTCAATCCTTTCGACCTCATACGGTCAAATTTTAATGTGGTTCAATACTCAAGTATTCAAAAAAAAACAATCACGAACTTAAATAGAACCTCGATTTGCATCTGAAAGTGTTTTTTCTCGTAAAAAACATTTTTCGTATTGAATTTTCAGACGCTTGTCACTTTTGACGTTCACTTATAAACAAAGGCCGGCTTTTGCGTTTAATGAAAGACGTTCATTTTTTCCAACGTTGAATGTATACATATATAATAGACTTTCCGACTCTAGATCTTTTCAAACGAGATGTTCTATCGCTTTTCATCAAATCGTTTGAGTTCGTTATTTGTTTTCGAGCTGTTTTTCCGGCCGATGTTTGCGAATTTTCGCCTTCGCCAAAATTATCAAACAAACAATCACCCACGCGAAAATGCAAAGTGACTTTTATCAGATAAATCGTCGAGGGCACACTCTTGACGATATACAGGTTGTTGCAAATCGAGTGGTCCATATGTGGGAAAGTTTCGAGGATACCCCGAAAGTGTTGGCTTTCCGATTATTGAGTGCGTCGTATTCGTATTTAAACATCGCTCGAAAATTCAACGAACGAGTGCCGAATCATTGTTCAATTTGATATTTAATTGAAATTTGAATCATTCCGTACACATGGGTAGTAAATATTCTCAAATTCGATGTTTTAAAGTTGCTTAAATCGAGTTTGTCTTGGCGCAAGTTTGTGGAATCCTCTTAACTACGCATGTTAAGTTTTAGTGATGAGTTTGGAATTGAGTTTTCTCATTATGTGAGCTATTTTCGAAAATTAATAAACGGCTTAAAAAAGTGTCATTGATGATTTGAAAATAGTTCTAAAAGTTCTATAGTTCTCGCTTCATAATAGGCGATGCTGGAAAATATATACGGGTAGTTCTCGGAAGGATCAAAATCCATTAGATTCGACACATTTTGAATGTGAACAATTCTGGGAATGCGTGAAATATGGTTCATAAAACGAGTTTTTATGAATAGCTTCGAAATATGAAATTCATATTATGGTTATCATTTTAGATTGCTTTTGAAAATTGTTCAAGTTTATAAGCCATAATTTAAATTGAACATGTTAATAATATACTTAATTTATTTATGGCCGAGACTATTACTTCGAATAATTCAAAAAACGTAAACTTGTACGGAAAATATAAACGCTTGTCAGTTATAAATCATTCGCAACATTTTCAACAACACAGACATTGCGTGTATCAAAAGCTTTCAAACGACCCACAAAAAAGTCACGAATCATACAATTAATATGCGTCAAATTCAAGTTTTAATTAGCACGTAATATTTTCACGCACGCCCTAAAAAATGTACTGAAATTTCCGGATTTCCGTATTGGCCCTTTTGCTGAGTCACTTTGACTTTTTCGATGAAAAGACGGACTAAAAATAATATTCATTTAAATATTCATGGGTTAAAATGATGTTATACTTTTTGATTTGTGTATCATATGTTTTGAATTTAAGATACTTAATCAACAGATACTCAATTTTTTTTCGACGAGAAAAGTGAAAGATATAGTTTTTACATTCTTACACTGATTTCTTGAAAAATATAAAAAAAACCCTTTGGCACATATATAGTATATGGCACCTATTTTCAAATTGATTTATTAAAAAATGTCAATAATTATGTTTGTAAAAATCAAAGTCAAATTGAAGAATTTATTGAATTTCATTGATTACTAAGACAATGGTTTTAATTATACTTTCAGATCACTAAATTTGATTTGTATATGGTTAAATTTGAAATTGCAATAAGTTAAATTTAATTTAATGGCTTATAACAAAAGGATCAAATACTTTTCATTTATATATGAAAGAAATGGTTTTCTATTTAATAAATCTCTACTATTTTTTAATGATTCATAGATAGTCCTATTGATTATATGCAAAAAAACCTTAATTTTTCTCAAAGGTCTTTCAATTCTTCTTCGTCAGTCTTTTTCAAACCAAACGATAATGATAAGTTAAAAATAAACCCTTATACCTTCTAACAAAAACCCCAAAAAAACTACGCACACTCAGAAATTCACATTTCTGAATTCCAAACTCATTCGCCTCGACACCAACCTTCACCCGATAAAGGATTTCCATTATCAGGACGAAATTGAATCTTAATAAGCTTTCGTTAAGGAAATCGCGAAAAACCCGCCGCGAGTTTTCCATTAGGCGTTTTCCCCATTGTGTATCGCTGTTATTGTGCCATAGCAAATGAATAGTAAACGATCAGAAGGATTTATATAGGGATAAGGATTTTTCCCCGCTTTATTTTTACGCGGTCAGATTTATATTCGTATTCATTTTAAAGTAACGGCATCATAAACGAGGGCAAGGGGCGCATTTGAGTTTACGACGAAGGTCGTATAATCGAATTTTAACAATCAAACTGTGTATAATGCTTATCGGGAGTCGTTAACGGTGTTCGTTTCGAAATATGTTTGTCTATGTTAAAATCATGCAAATTGAGTTATTAGACGGGGGGGTTTGTTCTCGATTTTATCATAGACGAGGGCTTCTTTAATTTTATGTAAAGCGGCTTCCATTTTCACGAAACAAATTATATTTTTTTCTTATCGAGATTTGTAATTTTGTTGTTTTTTTTTGTTTTCGTGAAGCCTTAATATATACATTATTTTGATTAAAAAACAATATTGTCACGTTTTGACATATTACATTATATAATAAAATAAAAACAAAAATCATAGATTCAAATAAAAATTTTATATAATGAATCATACTTTTTTGTATATTTATCATATCTATAGTGTAAATTTTTATTTTAAAACTTATTATAGTATTTATAATACAATTTTAAATTTTTCTTAAAATGATTCCTTTGGTTATCTTAAAAGATTTTTTTCTTACGATGTGAAGCTATCGTTTTCATTATTATGAAAATTGGAATTTTTTTTTGAGTTTCGATCGAAAATTTCACATTTTTATTTTTTATATTGTATATTATCGTTTTAACATTTTAAGGTGATTAAAAATTTGCAAATTAATCAATTGAATAATAATTTTAAATTTTATTTAGTTTTTTTTTCAATGAAACATTTTTTTAAATTTGCCTATCTATGACAAATAAAATGTTTCTATTTTATATTTAAAAAAAAAAATAAAACAGCTAACACTACAATCATAAACATCAATATATTTTTTGAATAAAACTAACACCACTTTCTAAACAAACATCTCATTACACAAACCATCGATTCGATTTCAAATTTTTCGAAAACGAAAACATCAGACCACAACCCAACTCATCCTCTTTAAATATGGACCCGCGCCATCCCCAAAACAAACCCCTCACACAAAAGACCCCCACAATTTGAAATTCAATCCGAATCCACATCTTTAGACACTTAAATTCATCCCCAACGCCATTGCACATACACTCAGCGCAAAAAGCTATAAATTACAATCGCCCGAACCGATTCGATTACGACTCCTTCGCGCGATTCGCGAATTCCCAATAAAAAAATTACGCGATTTTTCCCACACATAAAATATAAGAATCGCACAAACGCGCCAAATTCGATCCACGTCATAATGGAGGATATAATATTACGCGGATCCAATAAAATTAAATCGCGGGAAAGCCAACGCCGTTCCTTCACGGTCCATTTACAATGTCTGCGGCCTGGATTTTTATCATTCGGGATTTATTAAGAACGGGCCCCGGGCAAAAGCGATATCCGACAATAATAAGACCCGGAAAAGAATGATTAAATAAACGGAAAATCCAATTGTCGTTCCTTTTTTTTTCGAGGGGGTGTTGTTATTTTTTCGAATGTCGCGCGGTTTTTCGGGCGAAAGTTTCGTTTTTGGAATGGCGTTAAGCAATGTCGTTTTGCGGCTTCGTCTCTTGCTGTTTTCGGTAGTGCTTTGTTCGAATTATTTTTCGGTTGTTTGTTATGAAAAATTACCGCAATAAACTGTGTGTGTGAGTTCTGCTTTATGTTTTTTTTTTCGTTCGGGGATTTATGTTCTTTTTTGTTGTTATGTGGAATTTCGCGCAATTATGTAAGTGCAATATAAGGATTTTTTTATTTTAACGAATGAAACGTGGAAAATCGAATGATTTAAAAAAAAATTCACTATGCCACTTTAGAAATTTTTTGCATAGACTGCTATAAAAAGGAAAATTTAAAGGATCGGTTCATTTCAATTCGGTTTAGGGATAAATATTCATTTGAATATACAAAAAATTTGATAAGAAAAATTTAAATTTTCACATCGAAATGATTTTCGAAAATTTTAAAAACCTAACAATACGTTCGCATGAATTGAGTCAATAAATAGATCCTATAAATTATTATTTTGTTAATATAATATATCAAGTAATTTTTTGAGTTACTTTTCCAAATTATTTTTGGACAATTAATTGACGTTACATATACCTTAAATTTTATTTTAAACATAGACGAAATTACGACCGAACGAATTATATATTATGAATAATCACACAATTCTATTTCCAACTCGCTATTTCAAGACCAGAGCAAAATTCATCCCATAACTCACCTTTTAATTAAAATTAACAACCAAACACATTTTCAAAGTTATTTTAGGAACACGACACCTTAACCCCGAAACCTCAAACAATTTACCCACCCTGAAAAAACTACAAATCGAAAAACCCTTCAAACGACATCCAGCCAAACAACACCTCTCCCATCGACAATCCCACCACACCCACCCGTGACCACCCCCAGACGACAGAAAATAGTGCCGCTAAACAAAATAAATTAGCGGTGAAAAAGTGTCGCGATTCGTCACAATTTGGAGTGCACTCGAGACGCGGCGGACGTAGGAATTAAAAGTGCCTACGCTTCTCAAACTGCGCACTTTCGGTCGCTGTTGTTGTTCGGACTCGGTTGGTTCGTCTTATTTGTGTGCTTATCAACAAGTTTCTCGACGGTGACAAATTTTAATCAAAAGCGCGCGAAAACTTCTGCGGCGCCATTGTTCGCGGTTAATTTTCGCGGTGGAGGTCTTTGTTTTGAGAAATTTGCTTGTTTTTATAAATTTAAATTGTATATTAGTTTTGGGAAACTTTTCATGTTTTTTATATATGTTACGGAATGTTTGTGTAATTGTATTTTCCATGAAAAAAAAATATTTTTTTTGCGTTTTGCTTGTTTTTTTGCGGAAATTTAATGCCTATTAGTATTTTATCTATATGTTACAGTCAGTGTAATTATCAATCAAATTAAACTTTACCTAACTCACGTAATTATTTCATCTGATAAAATATATGGAATAAAGGGTGAAACTACATTTTGAACGTAAGCGTAAGTATATCTCAAGAACTAATCAGAGAAAAATCAACCATTCTCCTAGTATAATAATTTAATTTTATTGTAAAATAAACTAGGCATTACAGTTTTTTTCTATTAAACACAAAGTTTAGTTTTCAAAAAAGCTTTTCAAATAGATGAAAATGTTATAGTAGTAGTTTTGCGAAATGTTGCGAAAACTTGACTAGGCCACTTTAGTATCGTTAACATAAAGTGGTCTTCCTCTTCGATAGTTTGCACAAAACGAACGATACCTTTGAAAATACCTTCATGAAAGTTTAAAACAATAAAGCTCAACGAATTCGTTTCAAAACCACACAAAGAGCGACGATCAAACTTAACCAGATACAAACTTTTCGCTCTCCATTTATTTTACTTATTAATTGAAGTTCATCACGCGTATCTCGAATTAGAAGTGGTCTTGTACGAGTTTCGGTTGAATGATGAATTTACAACGTTCATAAGCATATCTTTCGTATTTCGCGAACGCGTGAAAGGGTTTTCAGCTGTTTTGTGTTTATTTCCCCCGAACAACACTTTGAAGACTATGAGACTATGAAACAATGCCAGGCATGACTCGTAAGAATCCACACATTTTGCTTTAAAGCTACGTAATTAATTTTGCACGTCTTTGTGCTTTTATTATGCGAAATATAATAACAAAACATCGATAACTAGCCACCTTTCATATAATTTTTTTTGCTGAATAATACATATGAATATTCTATTAGAGATGGATTGGTCTATTAAAAAAGTGTTCAATCAATAATATAATGTGTTGAATTGTATAATATTTTTTATTTGTTTATATACGGAAATATTTCTAAAATGTTTGAAAACATTAAATAACTTTTATTTATATGAATAAAACATTTCGTCGCGATTGTTCGACAATCCGTCAGTATTGGAGGAAAGCGTGCGTTGACTTTTCAATCTTTCAGACGTTCAAATATAAATTTAAATACATTTCTGAAGCAATTTCGTCACTTTTAGCTAGTTAGAATTTTCCACAGAAAGCTTTTAGTTGCGGAAAAAATCACATAAATTTATAATTGACTTTCTACAAAGCTCTCTACCTATCTTACTAATCGGACGAAAGCTTAAAGTTTTACGTAGGCATGCGATACTTGACCTGATTTCGATGTGAACTTGGATTTCGGTGTGAAAATCCTGTGTAAAACCATGTTTAATTTTGTAGTACGCAAAGCGGTAAAATTTGCATGCTTTAAAACTGGCAAAATTATAACGAAGGGCGAACTTTCGGGTACATCGGAGGATTTGCGAATATGCAAAACTATGTTCGATAGCCGGTGTCGTTCTCGTAAAACTGTCACATAATTATCACAACTAATATAATTATAATTTTGAAATATGATAAGTTTGAACTACTTAGAGGGAATAATTTAAACAAACGCTCCTCACTTTATAAATAAAATTATAATTTTGTACTCGATTTCGAAAAGGGACCGCTACGTTAGAAATTTGGGTGCTTTAATTAGATTCTTCATCAAAAATATTTATATGTTGGTGTAAAAGTCTGAAAGTTAGTAAATTCGAAGTTTCGTCGATAAATCCTAAAATTAACCGTGGTGAGGTTGTAAATTCTATTACATAAACTTTTTAATTATTTATTCAAAAATCTAAGATCTACCAATAGTTAAAAACTTTTAAATTATTTTTTTTAAAATTAACTTATGATTTTTTTGAGTATATACATTTCAAAATATACTAAAAATTATTTACTTCACTTCATTTCATGAAGTTTAATTTTTATACAATATCTATAATATTATATTTGATCATTACTCAAAAAAAGTTTGAATTTCATATTCAAAACAAGAGTTTAATAAACAGGTTTATTTATTTTTTATTTTTCATTGATAATACAGGGATTTACCGGTGAATCCTAATACACCACATACTACTTCAATAATTAATTATAATTATAATACTAATAGTTATTTAACATTATTTGATTTATTCCACTTCATTTCATTAATTCCACTTCATTTAATTTTTTCCATTTATTCCATTTTATTCGAACCCGAATTTCTTTTGAATTTAATTTTTTATTTATTTTTAACAATTTTTTGAGCATAAAATTTTTAAAATATAATATATCAAAACTAAATTTTATGAAATTTAAATTTAAAACGACATCTATTATACTCAGTCATTTTTTGCAATTATGATTAGTATTCAGATGTTTACTTCTGAATACTAAATTTGAAACAAGTGTTTATAATTTTTTTTTGTGTACATTATGTTTTTTAATGTCAATATAAACATTCATCAGACATTCACAACAACACACACGCTTTAACAATTAATTATAAAAAATCATCCACCTCCGACTCGTAAACGAAATAAAGCATATAAACACGCACAATCAAACCTTCGAAAACAACCCACTGCACCTAATCTACACGCAAACAATAATTAAATTAAATCTTGGCATTATTGAATTTTCAGAATGTTTGCTCCAAACTCCACCACAAAACCATATTTGCCGACTTTGAACGCACAGAACACAAGCACATAGGATTATCCGAAGTTGCGAACTTCAAACGAAATTCTAGTCGCGCGCGAATTTAAACATTTGCACATGGGCTCGTCACGCGCTTCTGTACACATTATATATGCACGTTTATACTATAAAATATCAATCGGAATTTTCACATTCGGCGTTTTCCGCATCGGATGTGTATAGTTAACACTTTGGGCGACGGGCGCATTATTGAGGCGCGGGGGCCGTGCTTCTCGAGGGACTGCGAATTTTCGCAATCTAATTTGCGTAACGCGATGAGGATGTCTCTTATTTTATATTTAGTCTCGGAGGTATTCGAAGCGTGGGGTAGGTTTGATGAAGGCTCTTATATTTCATGGAAGCGGGGGACAAATGAGAGGTTCGATGGAAAATAAGGCTGAGCGCCAAAATTACAAAATCGAGTTTCTTTTACTTACTACAAAAATTAGTACTGTTACTACGAAAATCCCCTATGTATAATAGTGGATTTTGTGTGTGTGTGTGTGTGTGTGTGTGTGTGTGTGTCTATGTGTGTCTGTGTGTGTGTCTGTCTGTTCGATGACGCTCGCGACTTTAAAATGATCGACGTCGATACGATCGTTTTTTCGAATTAAAATCTATTATCTATCTATTGATTTACGTGATAGGGAACAGAGTCTCTACTTAGCGTGTATGCAATACGGCGTATATTCGTTCAAATTTGTAAAAAAGTTTCGATTGGCTGCATGTTCGTTAGGAAAGCGTCTTATGCAATTCGTCGATTATTACGCAGTGGAAAAAATATTTGAATCTCCTATACATGTATACAATCACGGATGACAGATGTTTGTATGCTGAGGCTCTCGACTTATCGTTCCAAATTAGCCTGTATGCCGTTAAAGTATAACGGCTATAATCGCTACACGAGAACGGCTATAACGTGAGCTCCGAATTTAATCTTTATGGTCATTATAATAATGGCTATAATCTTATCCTATATAATCTTGTATTATGGAGACATTTCGCAAGGGCACGATTGTAAAATATGTTAGCATATATTCAATTTTTGTTTTATTACGTAATACTATCGTTATAAATTCGCAGCCGATGTTATTAACATCGGGCCTATATATTAGTTAGTAAATAATTCCACATTCTCTCAAAAGATAACAGTACTATGTCGAGTTACTCCTAGTTATAATTGCATCTAAACGCATGTAAACTGTTTTTTGAAAAAAACTGTTTTTCTTAATATCTTCGAAAGTGACAAATGTCGCTTAGCCTTATTTTCTGCCGAACCCCTCAAATTATTATAGGGATGTTTCAATTTCGTTATTATCGTGCAATTTTTATTTTTTTATGAAATATCTTTAAGCTATTTTTGCTGAAAACTAAAATCGTTTTCATTTATTGAACATGTCGCATTTCGCTTATTGAAAAAAAAATCATAAATAGCATCTGTAATAATTTGAAAACTGTTCCGTTTCTAATTAGGATTATTAGCCTTAGGGATACGTAAGCTTATTATGCGTAGGATTATTAGCCTTGTACGTAATAAGCAGAGTTTTGAATAATTGCAAAAAAAATTAGGATTATTAACTACAGTGTATCCATGGTCAAATTAAAGCCGGCGTGTCATATGTAGCACAATTGAAGGTTTTGATTGGCCTTTTCGAAGCATGATTTTAAATATAATAAAATATCTTAATTGTAAGCTGTTTTATATATTAAAAATATAAAAATGATCATATTTAATAAGTTTTACAATATTTATGTGTGGTCCTTCAAAGACAAGCATTCTACCAAGTGATGTCAGTTGGCCATCCCCGAACTATACTATTATATAATATTTCCTAATATTATCGAAGTTGAACAAGTTTTCCGGTCAATAGATGAACGTGCTTAAATAAAAACGATTTTTTTATATTCAAGCTCCTAAAAGCTACTTTTTTACAACACATAACTATAACTAACCTTATTTTCCCTTTGTTTTCCCTTATCTTACTCAACTCTTTCCTTACCTTAACGTAATAAAAAGCCTAGAATTTTAATGGTATCGAAAAACATTTTTATATAACATAATGACGACACTTCTAATTAAATTCTATACATACAAAACCTTTGATATATAGAATCCATTTAAAACGATCCTATTTTAAGAAACGATCAAAGCGCAATAAATCCATCCCTCACAGGTCATTTTTAACCCACCAAATAACGACCATGAAATATACAAATCCTATTTTCAGACAAGATAAAGCCGAAAACGCCGCCGAACCTTTATCGCGGGACAAATGTCGCACATAAAAACCCCCATATCGAAAACGGCGCGATAATTCAAACAAGCGCCTCTCGCAAAGGCTAAGTCTGTCATACCACGGCCATAACCGACACCCGAAAGCCTCCGCATCGATCTCGGCACACGCATGACGGATTATGAATCCAAAATGGCCGGCACGTGTTTCAGCTGAAAGCGATGCACGCCGTCGGCGGTTTATCGATCTTCGCAGGTCACTTCGAAGTGGAGGAAACGGTGCCATTTTTCAGTTTCGTGAAGGGGGGAATTTTCTAGTTGCCGGAGACGATTTGTCTTGTCGCCTGAGAAATGCAGAACGTTATAGTGTGCGTTTTTAAGGTTATGTCGCGTCTTTTTTCGTGTTGAGGTTATGTTTGAAAGGGTATTAAAGGTTAGGTGTATGTTTTTAACGGAAACTATTTGTATCGAAATCATAATAGTAAATAACTATAATATTCATAAAAATGATTATTAACTAGTTGTCTAAATAAAATTTGTAATTTTTTTGAAATCATTTTTGATTTAATGTAAAATTTTACCGATATATTATATAATATGTATTGATAGTTACTGTAGAGATGTCATTAACGGTTAATGACTCATATAACTGTTCCGAGCAATTTATCGGTAAATTACTTTTTTGTGTTTCGAATATTTTTGAAAAGTGTTAATTAGTTTTAATTTTTTGGAAATTCTGTTTTTCTAAGTATGCGTTCTTTTGAAAATATTGTTTTTACTCGAGAAAGTATTTTTGGTTTTACGATTTTTCGCTTATTCATTATTTTACCGGATATTTTCAAAATTTAATTTAAAGATTTGCCGGTAAACCGGTAATTAGAAAAAAAAATATCGGGTTATCGGTAAATTAAATGTTTGGTAAATCTGACATCCTTAATATCGACCAGTCGGTACATACTAGCTGATTATAATACTACCTGTTTAACCAATAGTCACTAAACGATTGTAAAATTTACGAAACGTTTGATTTAATTAATGTGCAAATACATATTTACTAATCAAAAACTACTGACTATTTGTAAAACTTTCTGACCATTTTGATGTATTTTTATTTCAATTTCCCGACCAAAATCATTAATAAATACAATCTGATATAAATGATTAAATTATCATTTAACTTTTAAATGTGTTTTTAGCATTTTTTATACATTATTTCAATTGGTCAACTTTGGTTTGATAAGAAGTTAATTCTTCTTGTTGAATAAGACCTCTTTTATACTTAAGAGGTTGAAGAAGCTGAATTTATACGTTATACGTGGGTACTATATCGGGCTTAATGGTTTTTAAATCTACTCGATAAGTACCGCAAATCTTTCAGGTCTGAAACATAAATTTCAGCTAGCGCTTTTGTACACAAACTCCATTATTAACCTGTTGTGGTGAGAATCAATAATTGAAAAGTTAAAATTAATCGAGAGAGTTGTCGATTTTGATGTATAAATTTTCGAATGAAACATGCCGGAAATAAATAATTTTTTTTGAAAGAAATGCATTGAAAATTTAAAAATTTTATTTTAAACATTCTATATTAAGATGTGAAATGAATATGATTATTAATTTTCCGGTATTTTTTAAATTGTATTCCAAATAAATGAAAGCATTTAAAATGTATGGAGTCATTAATTTTTTTTTATATTTTCGCATCCAAAGCACTCAATAATAACGTTGAAATATTTACGATCAAAACAATATCGAAGTGAAAAAGAATGTATTTTGGAAATTCCAAAGCAAAACAGTTTAATTTATGTTGAACCATGAATTATTGAAATTTTCGTATAAGCAAAGCCTACAAGAATTTCAGTTTAGGCACGAAAGATGAACTACGTAGAGATTTGCGGTTTTGTTACTTTATCGCAATAAATAATTCATATGGTTGGCCAGGTATCTGAAAGCGTTGCTACGAACAACGAAAAATCGGATTAAGTCCCTATTTTTCAAAGTGTGGGACGTACCTATTTCTGAAAATAACCTGAAAGTGAAGAAAGCCATTAAAAATTGATTCGAATCAAGATCAAATATTTTTTTATAATGATAATTTATATTTCAATGTTAATAGGTGTCTTTTTTAATGAAAATTAATCGATGTAATTTGTATTGAGATTGAAAAATAGGAAAATAATTATGGCGTTAATATTTCAAAGGCGTTTGAAATGGAAAATTGAACGAAAGCGAATACTGGAAATGTTTAGAACCTTCAGGATTACTCAGTAAAAAGAAAAGGGTTTTTGATATGAGGGTTTTTCAGCCGCTGACCGTCCCTTACCTGAAGTTTATTTGTTATCGTTTCAGATTGCGCCAAATCCGGCTGCCACATGGAGTTAATTTTCATACTCGTTTTGTTTCGAGTTTTTCCCATAAAATAATTCAATTTTGTATCAGTCGGGTGCGTTTTAAGATTTTTGTCGTGTTTTCATTTATTTTCGTATTAGTCTTTCGGTGCACGGATTTTTGCGAAGCGATTGTTTTCCGCGAGGAGTTTTCCCACGCGGATTTTCCGCCAGCCGTGAGTGGTTTTAGCGGCGTGTGAGTTTTCTTATAAAAATCACGATCCGGACTTTTATTTTAAAATATAGCCAGACTCGTTTGCGGAGGCTTTAAGTTCGACGAACGCTCCTTGCCGTTCTCCCGCTTCGATTATGTAAAGAAAAACCTAATTGCTTCTGTGTTTTTAAACATTGAGATTCGAGAGAATAAAAACATTCTAATCCTCTTGAGATGAGTAGATTTCAAAGTAAATACATTTTTATATATTTTTTTCATGTTTTGTCGGTTTATCTTTTTGAAAGGTCAAGAAAGGGTATTGTAAATACGGTTTTTTTTGTTTGTTTGATCTGAAATAATAGTTATTTTTTTCAATGTTTTTATTATATTTTTAATTATAAAAAAACGATTTAGAAGAAACTTGTCTAATTTTATGATACTAATTGATTATTTGTCATTATCTTGTGTTCTATTGTATAATAATCAATCTTCTTTTAAATATACTCCTATTCTATCTATTGACAGTTAAAAAAAAATGTAGATCTAAAATTTTGTTTTACTCGTCTGAATCATGCGTGTACTTGCAAGACATTTTGATACTAGCAACATACAGTTAACGATAAATTATGTCATTCACAGGTAACATTCACAAATCGAAATTCCGAAAATTCCCCACCTATATAATTCTAAACACTAAATCAAATGAGCCACTCCACATCTTCAATCTCGCCAAACTTTAACGGCGAACTTGCATCCTCTCGATGTTAACGGTCAAAACGTGTAACTTGATTACTTCCGGCGTCAGACGGTAACTTGGTTAAACGTAAACTTTACCGTGTACAAGATGCATACTATATCGCGGAAAATTCACATACTCCGTTTCCTCTGAAAACGTGCTTTTGATGAAAGAATAAATAATTCGATTCGGTCGTGCACGTTTTAGATTCGAACACTGAATGTGCGGACCACTTGAATAGTGGGTAATTTTCTCGGATTGAAGTATGGTCGGTGGGAATTTTTGAAATAGTTCTTGTTCGAAATATATGTTTTGTTATTTGGGGTTGTGTTATTGTAACTTGAAACGTTATTAAATTAACGAGATTTTATTAGATTCGAATTATATGATAGTATAGTATCTATTTGAACTCGAGATACCTGATATTTATGTTTTCATTCATATAATCAATCAGTGGTTTGTGAATTATTATTATTATTATTATTATATAATTAATATTTTTGGATTAGGTCATCATTATATTTTATATTATATCTGTATTTTTTTAAGTTTGTTGCTAATTAGTACACGATCTCTTGGAGTTTTCATAGAATTGTTTTTGTCTTATATGAAAAGTTTGTATTTGAACAAAAATATTATAACCACTATTTTCCTCAGAAAAAGATATAAAAAATGACCGGACCAAAATAAACGAATAAAAACAAATATTTTTATCCTATTTTCGAGACATAGCTATTCTTAACCTTTGGAATAATTCTTTGATATTATTTTTCAACGGAAATGGATATTCGATATATTTCCTTTCAAAACACATTAAAACAAAAGGGAAGAAAATCCTGATATCGATGTATACTAACGCCATCTATACGCAACATACAATAATAATTTTAATAATCAATGAAAATATTGTATTTATTTGATTCCACTGGATCAGTTAAGCGATATATAACATTATCAACAGATGGATAGGTGAAATAATCGCATCATACATCATTTCCACAAGAAATCAGGCGTTAAACGGGCTAAAAAATATAAAAAAAACAATCATACACACATAGTCGAGCACCTGGGTCTTGAGCGGCGCACAAACGGCCATTATCCGTAGTGGCTTTATTAAATTTTCGCGACTCGCTCGTCTTATATCCGGCCCAAGCGAATGAACCGCCTTATTAGCCAAATGGAAGCGAAATTCCGTAAGCCGATTACCGGCATTCGTCCTAGTGTGGTTATGCGTCGCGTTTTGGCCAAATGGGCGGCGCGCGCGAAAAGGTAAATACGAAAAAATAAACGAGGTCGCGATCGGACGCGGATTTTTGATAGATGGTTAATGGAGTGGAAGGTTTTTGTGTTTTTTTTTTGTTTGTTATGAATGAGGTTAAATGGGGTGTGTCGGAGAATAGTTTTGTTTTGATTGTTAGTTGAATTATGAAGTTATTCATGATAGTTTTATGTGTTAAATTATTGGATGTAACTCCAAAATTTTCGCATATTATATCCGTTCAATTGAATAACATTTTTATTCAAATAAAAGAAATATAACCATTGGATTGAATATACAAAAGGCATTCGAATGAAAAGTGCCAAAGCGAAAATCGTGCAAATTCAAAGCTAACAACCTCTAAGTCGCTGATCCATCACTTTTAACATTGCGCACCGAATCAAACACAATTAATCAAAACAATTCACCGTGCAAATACAAATATTTGATTTCGCACGTCGCATCGGTGTTGTATAATGAAAATGGCCGCCCGACAAACTGGCTAACGGGTTTAACAAAACAATATTGTGACAAACGTGCAAAACCAAACGATGCAAGTAGCTTCGATTTCGATTCAATTTGCACGTGTATTACGCAAATTTATTGGACTGATGTTAATTAATCAAAGGGAAAGCCAGACGTTTACATACCTATTTGAATGACCTTTGATTTATTACAACGTCAAAGTGAAATGGTAAATATTTTGGTTCTATTTGTTTGTCTATTCAATTAATTTTTTTGAGTCATTTTTTTATATTAATGATACAAAAAAATGTCCGAAACTGTGATTGAATATGATCGAGTATTCGCATATTTATTTGATTTTGGAAAAATGTATCAGTATACTGATTATAAAGTATTTTTTGTGCTATAATTAACGCAAATTAATTTATTTGTGTTAAATTGAGTTTGATAAATGTAACGAATAATCTATATAATTAAAAATATATATGTGTGTGTGTTAGTATTGCATGCCATTACCGTTTATTTAATTACAATGAAATTTTGTAAATATATTAACTGTAAATTTAAAAAAGTTTTTATATTTTTAAAATATTTTAAACTCGATCTAAATGATATTTTAAGATAAAAAGCAACACCGGGTCTGAGAAACGCCAGGTGCCCGTACCCGTTGCCCGAGCAACGCCAGGTACAATCCGCTAGTGCATTATAAATTACGAATTAAGGGTTACGAAAAATAACAATTAATTGTTTAGGAAATATATAAAAAATGACGATATGATTTAAAAAAGAGCTAGACATTAAGTATACGGTAGCAGTTTTTGGATTAGGAAGTAACCTTGATCTTTTGATCGGAAGTGATCTTGACCTTTCAAATATATTTGTCGAGGTCATTTCTTGGAAAATAGGTCAAGGTTACTTTTTGGTTCTGTACACGCCTATCTATCATAATGAAAAGACCTTTGATGACTTTGTAGCTTTCGAAGATATAGAATTTTATAAACACGGGAGATATTCGTTATCAAATCGTTGACAAAAACTTTTGGTGTAAATTGATCCTATCAATTTTGAAATTTTTAAAAATTATAGCGTTTTTTTTGCATAATTTTCACGAAATCATTTTTTATCCTAGAATTTGTGTATTAAATAATACATATTGAAAGCTTCGAAATAATTTTTACATCAATATAAAAACGATGTCGTACACAATTCGAGACAATCGGTGGAAACTGCACGTACGAGTATTAACGAATCTCACAGAAATGCAAGTAACTGCGAACGCCCTGAAAACTCTCACATAAACTTTAAATGCGATGCATTCCGACGGAGAAAATTCGCGAAAATTCACAAATCCCGCGGAAACAAACGGCTCTTACGGATTTCGCATACGACACGGCACTCGAGAGGAATACCTGTTGCCCGCGAAAATTCGAGGCATCCCGGAAAATTCACGACGAGTTTTCCAGAGCTCTCGAAACGGTCGGAGTTGTACGTAGATGGAAAGTGCATTATTTCAATAACGATTTTCATGTGTGTATGGGGGTTCGAATGAAAGTATATTTTTGTAGTTTATTTGATTGATTTATCGATGGAAATTTAATAATAATGTGGATGTTTTAGCGATTTTTATAAACGTCGCAAAATGGCCGCCATTGATGACGTGATTTTTGACTATTTGATAGTATTGTAGATGATTTTAATGCGTTTTTATATAATAATTTTAAATTTGTACTGTGAAAATTTATTTAATTTAATTAACGAGGAGATATTATATACATCAAATGCCCTTTTCACATGGGAATTCGTTCCAGAGGTTAGCATGTAAGAAAAATGGAGGTGGGTTCCATCAGTATATTTGAAAGGATTTTCATCCAAATATACTTTATGAAAAATATGTAAAGTGGGAAAATTTTGCATTGTGAAATCATAAAAAAATACTTCAAATACATGGTTAAAAATCACGTATTCAATAGCGGCTATTTTGCAAATTAATTGAAATTTTTATTTAATAACTATAATGTTATACCGGCTTGTTTTGGATCTTACCATTATGGATACGTATTTTCATACCGTGATAAAGTGAAAAAATAAACGTTTTTTCTTCGAAAAATACACTCAAAAAGAGTTTTGTGTGTATTTTTATTATTAAAAATATCAATAACTGAAATAAATTTATTGATCAAATAAAATATTGTCAATATTGAAACTGATAAGAATAGAACATAATAATTTTCAACAAACAAAAACACTTTTTATACACACTTCTCTACTTGAACGATTATGACGCACATAATAATTTATTTTCTTTATAATATCAAATTAATATGTATCAAAAAACAATCAAACTACAAATTCAACAAAGAGAGTTAAAAATGTAATTAAAAAACAAACGTTGAAATCCTTCGATTTAAATTCAACACCCTTAACATAAAATACTTTTGTGAAAATCGTAGTTTCCCTCTTGTGTGGAAGAACGTATTATGTTTGTATGCATGTCTGTAAGTGTTACGTGCGCATTCGAATCTGCATTTGAAATGTCCACGGTTCGAAACGGAAAAGCTTTTTCTTCAGAATAACCGTTGCATGGATGTTACTGAAAAGGTTATTACGATTCGTTGCCTTAATTTTGTTTCCGGTTGAAAAATTACTCGTTACGACCGCCAAAGAAAAGAATACTTTGCGGAAATATCGTACAACGGAAACTATGGAAAATTCTGCGATAAAAATGAAATTGGTATTTGGTTTATGTGGAAATTTTCAAAACTTAATCTTATACCATTCGTTTGATCAATAACTACAAAAATAAACGGTCAGTTTTAAATAATAATAATAATTCAAAATTAATGAATGAATATTAAAATAAAATCTGATCATTAAATGAGATTTATCAAAGTGTTTATGTATAAGAAAAAAAATTTCAATTTTTTTTTATTGCTTAAAGTAAGAAGAAGATATCTTTCAAAGAATTAAATTTAAAAAATTAAGTCAATTGAATTATTTATTCAATCATTGAAAATGTCGCATGTTAACATCATATCTAACACATTTAACACAAATTTTTTATCATGTAAATGCATAGTATATATTCATGTATGAAAGGAATTTTTTTAAAAACGAAATTAATTACGTCAGAAATGAATTTATGTTGTATCATTAAAGTACAGGTCCGTGTTATACTTTGTGGAAAATTTTAACGATTCCCTTTGTGTGGGGAAACATGTGCGAATAGCCGTATGGAAAATGCAACGACATCGTCGAATGCCTGAAAAAACGTAAACAAAACGCGCTTAAAGCCCTTCTATATAAACTTTGCTGAAATATATGAGACCGATTTATCTTCAGCAGACGCGCTCCAGCATAATGGACGTTCATGCAAAATTCGTATCGTATCAAAAACGAAAAAATGAATATTTGGTTTAATGCAAAATATTTTTCATATAATCTCCGTTTGTGCTTTCATGAATTTACAATTTATCAATTCATAAAATCAACGAAATCGATACGAATTGAATAAATTTTGATAGTAACTCTAATAAAAATATTGAACAAAACCTCATCATAATTAAATAATTAGTATATAGACCCGATGTCAATAACATCGAGATGTGTATGTGTTTATTTTAAAGTCGATGCCCGTACCCGATTTGAATATTTAATATTTAATAAATAAAATCAAAATGGTTCATTTTTTATTTGCTTGTAATATATAGGCAAAGCCAGCAGTTAGTATAATAGGTACTAATAAGCATCATATTATAGACGGTAAAAGAAGACGATAAGATTATAGCCGTTATTATAATGACCATAAAGACTAAATTCGGAGCTCGCGTTATAGCCGTTCTCGTGTAGCGATTATAGTCGTTATATTTGAACGGCATACAGGCTAAATTGGAACGATAAGTCGAGAGCACAAACACAGACATCTGTCTTCGGTGATTATATACATGTATAGGGGATTGAAATATTTTTTCCACTGCGTAATAATCGACGTATTACATAAGTCAATAGAGACGCTTTCATAAGCATAATATTATAGACGTTGAGTGTATACGCTTAAAGACCATTATTATTAGAATAATTTTCAATAAATTTTTAGACGCAAAAAAATAATTGTATCGACGCGTCGTTTTAAAGTCGCGAGCGTCATCGAACAGATGAACAGACAGATGGACACACACACACAGATATCCGTGATTATATATAGGGCATATTATCGTTGTATTTGTTAGGTCAATGTATAAGTTTCATTTTTTGGATGATCAAATATTTTTCACTTCGAACTAATGAATATCATCTACATTCAAAGTATTGTATTATATGAAAGATACTCCTTTTTAAGTTTCTGTAAAGTTTTGGCCTAGCCAGTGGAAAATAAACAACACATAAAAAAAATTGAAATTTCTAATTATAAAGTGCGTTTATGGCATGCATTTATAATAATGTTTACAGTATAAATCGCTCAGATGTAATTTTAAAAATTTAAGTTAGGGGATTTTTTATTAACTAAGAAACATGATGATGATATAATACTGATAATAATTAATGTTGATCTGAAATATTAGAGAAATCATGTTGAAGATATAAGTCAACTAATAGAAAAGTGTAGTATCTGCATCGCATCGGTTTCAAAATGCGACGTTTGATAAAAAATATATACGATGAAATTTTTGCATTAACCTAATACAATTTATACGATACAGTCTTTCTAATATTCATAGAAAATTTATAAGTTTTTTTTTAACTTATTGCCTTTATTGGTGATAATGATTAAAAAATAATCCTTTGCATATATTGACAAAATACACATCTTCACAAAAACCACTCTACTTAAAATTAAACAAACCGTTGACCGAAAACATGAATGTACGCCAAATACAATAGTATTACACCTCCAGTTGAAAAATATTAGGCTGTCCCGCCACAAAACAGGGGTCATCTAGTCCGCAAATGTACACAATATATCTCGAAATGCAATACGTAACGAGAGTGTAAAGTCTCGGTGTAAATTTATTTTCGCGTCCGTTCTAAAAGCCGTGCAAATTGGATAATTGCGTTACGCAACTGCGAGACCGTATCGGGTTTATTTCGTCGGCGCCTGTTCCGAACGAAAATCGCAACTCACGCACATTCCACGAAACAACGACCGCCACTCGAACAAAGAAAGGACATCGCTTAACATGAAATCGAAAAAACCGAATCGATCCGAGGTGAAAATCGGGAAAAATCGGCGGCGATGGCGGCGCAACCTCCGCCGACACGTGATAAGAAAATGACCGATTCGTTTTCGGAATTGACGCAATCGAGACGTGTGGCGTTTGCAAATGGATGATTATAGTATTTGCGAGGTAAGCGCATTTGAAAAAATAAAATAAAAATAAAAATAAACGAGGTTTTCGCGAGTTTTATGGCTGGCGCCGTTTGGGCGTGTTTCGACGATTGACTCTGTGATGTAATGTAGGCTGTTGTTTTCGGATGTGGCACAAGTTCAAATCGAAAAAATCTGATTTGTAATTGAACAAATATGAAATGTTGAATTCGTTCAAGAATGCTATTGAATGTATTTTGTTTTTAAAATAATTTTTGGGTCAATACCTATTGATTTTTCAATATAAAAAAATCAAATATTATCCTAGTACAGAATCAAAGTTAAATATTTGAACGCGCATTTTACCATTTTTCAAGTAAACCCATCTGTTTTATGCAAATCGAGCATTACCTTCAAACAATCGCTTTTACGAGTTCATTCGGATGTGACCTTTAAATTTTTTTATAGCACAAAATAAAAGTAAACATTCGAAAACCTGCAACTCTCTCGTCTAAAAGCGAACAGTTTCCTATAAAAAATAATCACTTGTGAGAAACGACGGCGTTAAAACAAAGAGGTCTTCCGCCACATTGAAAAATCACGTACGACATAACAATAATCGTCTAGGAAGATTCTCATGGAATAAATTACACGTATTGAATTGATAAATCAGATCTGGACTCGGATCCGGTGCAAATAACATAACCGCGATGATAACCCGACGTTTACGTAACTACCATTAGGAAACGCGTTGGATAATCCGCAGTTTACTCGTATTTAATTGCATGCACTGTTTCGTTATCGGTAATTACTTAAAAAAAATCGGTCTTTGACAATCTTAATCCCACATTTTGTGCGACCTTCGTTTCTCAAATGACAAAATGTGTGATTCACGTTTATGTTGATGACGATCCGTTGTGGGCGACCGTTATAACCATACGGATTGGGTTTATATATATAATATAAAATCGATATTTTAATATAATATGTATTATGATGATAATTGAAATTTTATATTCTATGTTTGAATAAAATATATAAGAAATGATTGATTCGAAAGAAAAGTAGTACTGTGACAATTTTGGTTGCGGAATTTATTTATAAAAACCGAATAGTGAAAATTGAATATGAGGGAATACTTTAATTTTTAAAAGGTTGTCCATGCAAATTTAAACTTTTGAATTTTCTAAAAGAAATCCTGGAGCGATTTTTACAAAACACGTTTGAGTTCTTCAACGTATTGAGTTGAATATGAGCCAAATCAGAAAATTTTACAATTTTACGACATTGGTTAAATAACAATAAAATGTACTCATTGTGAAAGATTTTATGATAGAAACATCGATTTTAAAATGAAATTGTCCTTTTAATCGATCTAATACATAATTTTGTGATAAAAATATTCTCATATTCAATCTTATGCGATATAAAACATAAAAGTGTTCTGAAATTTTTTTTTTCCAAAATCAAAACATCATCGAAATTAATACATAAATTTACTTTTTAAAATGAGACTATTCCCTTATACAATATTTAGTTTAAAATATAAAATTTTTGTATAATACTTTTAAAAAAAATTTCGCGATCGTACATTGATTCACACATTACTCATTGAAAATATCATATATTAAGTTTTGAAAACTCACCGATTGATCGCTTGATTCGTCTGGACTATCTTGATGGTCGCTTTGTCGAAAATCCCGACACTTTTCGATGAAAATTTTCAGGACAACGAGCGTTCGTTGGGCGCCATCTTAGGCGCCGCCATGTTCGTCACTCACTCGATGACCGCACTTAATTTTCAACGTCGTTTCTCAAATGTTATCAAATGTGATTCGTTTTTTTCGTTGTTAGTGTTTAGTACGTATCTTCATAGTTTTCCCACTCTGTTCACGGAATAAAAACACTCAGTATTAGTCTTTGTTTAGTGGTTAACACGCAAAGTTTCGTTGCTGTTCGGATAATGGCCTCCACCTCGTGTTAAATTCATCTGAAATTGTGCAGGAAAATGAAAATTATGTTATCGAGTGTGTTGTTAATTAAGTCATAAATCATGATTAATGTGGCCGTCGGAACGAAAAGGAGCAATTGAGCGTGTAGACGGATTCGAAACCGCGTAATTTCATCGGGACAAACTTGATATTTTTAACTTTAAAACTAACTTCTGAACATTTTTAAGTCGAACCGTAAACAAGTTTGTCCCGGAAATTCCTCAAATTGCCGACACTTATATAATACAAAACTCGTCTAAAACATTTTCACTTTCAGAAATCGCAAGGATATAAACTATACGTTATATATGTTACGTGTCGTTTGCAAAGTTGCTTAGTTCGTGTACGACGCAAAACAGTTTTGCGTCATTTAAAAACAATATAAAATAGGATGGCACTTTACTGATGTTTATTAAAACTAAACGCAATCAATATTCGATATTTCAACTTATTTTTCACTGCCTTCGTTTCCACTAGTCGTATAGATAACAATCAGATTAAATTTTAAAAAAATAAACCCAACCTAACTCAACCATTGACACTTACAAGAACATGAAAAGGATGGGAAAAAAGTCCAAATTTTTTTGAAATACATCAAAAAAGCGTCATTTCATTATATTTTTCACATACGACGCAAAACTGTTTTGCGTCATAAGTGAAAAATATAGTAGAATGACACTTTATTGATGTTCTTCAAAACTAAACGACTTTCTTATTCAAAATTGAACTTTTTCATTGCATTCCTTTCCACCTAACAAAACCTTAACCTTGTAGATAACAATCAAAGTTTTTAACTATAAAAAAACAATATCCGAAACTGACACTTTCAAGAACATGAAAAGGAATAGAAATCGACACAATAAAAAGGAAGAAGTCCAAATTTTGATTACAAAAACATCAACAAAACGCCATCATAGTCCTCGAGTTACGACGGAGATACGTTCCTGAACTTCGGTCGTAAGTCGAATCTGTATAATAATTTTTTTTTTATATTTTTACTTACTTTTATTAATACAATAGTGAAATAATAAATAAATAAAATTCAAAAATCTTTCACTGTTTGGGTCCGTTATTTCAAATTATTGTATTCTTTGATTAATTAAATTAAAATCACCAGCCATTTCTTTCAATACGAATTTTTTGACGATTCTACATTCCTCCATATTTATTTTTTACACCCACTTGAGATTTATCATTCAATTTTTAAAAAATAATTAATTAAAAAAAAAATTCTGTCGTAAGTGCGAATCGTCGTAAGTCGAGGACTATCTGTATTATAATATAAGCAACTTCGCAAAAATGCGACACATACAAATTTCGCAATTAGACTGATTAGACAATTTCCACACAAAGGCGACGACAGACGCCCACGTCGAAGAATCTTCGATTATTACGGCCGACGAAAAAATCTGACATTTTCGACATAATTGACAGACGAAAACGCTAACCCATATCCTCGAGACGGCCGAAAATAACAATTTTTTCACCTAGCTCCTTTTGGAGGGAGAGCCCTCATTATGTGCAGTGCGTATGCAGCCGTAATATAAATAAGCTGCGTTCATTCAAGGGATAATATACGCTTTCCGGATAGGTCAATGTCTTTCATAAATATAATGGTCGTATCCTGTTGCATCTTCGGAATGAGGATTAGGGTGTTGTTTTGATGCTTTTTTTAAGGTGTGTGTGTTTTTTTTGTGGTATATGAGAGTTGGTCGATTTGGGTATTCGGTTGTTGTTTGGAAATGAGATTGTGCAGTTTGGAAATTTATAATTTGACGTTTAATTCAATTTAAATTACTCTAGATTTTTTGTATTCTTAATAAGGAACGAACAAATAATCGGAAATCCGGAATGTTTCAATTTTTAAAGGAATTTTATAAAAATAATAATTAATGATTAAGTAGAAATAAAAAAATGTTCGGTGCATAGAAATTAATCAAGATGAATGGATTTTTATAAATTTTATTTGTATTTCTAATAGAAAATGTTTGTACAATCGAAAATTCGAGAAATGATTCAATATTTCTCGAAAATAATATTTTAGTTAAAATATAAAAAAATATACGGTTCAAAATCTTACTTAAGTTTTATCAACACAATCTGCAAAATATCGATATGAAATCTAAAGTTTTTTTGATATATTAAAAATGAATTAACTAATTTTCAATAACGACAAATTCAATAAAATGAAACATTATTCTAATTTATAATTAAAAAAAAATAATAATATTATCATACCGATATCTTCAATACCATTTTTCATTTCAACATGAAATTCATCTTAACCGATCAACTCAAATAATAATAATAAAAACACACAACAACCCCTCCAAACACCCAAACCAACAAAAACGACCAACACAAAAACAAATCTACAAAAGAGCGGCAAGCGCGCCACCAACGCAACTCCAACGACCATAACAAGAAAATCCACGAACGCACCCAACACAACAACAAAAAAAACCCGCCTAATTCGAACCGGGCTAAGGGCCGCGCACGGAAAACAAAAAATCCGCCTATGGCCGCGGAACGGGCTGTTACGGTTAGTCGGCAAGCGGTGCGCGCGCGTTCGCGTCTGCGTGTGCGCATGTGCGCGCGACCACACCGCGCGACCACCCTGCACACACTGGCCGCAAATGCGGCGTCCTTCGACCACTTTCACTGTCCGCGTCCTACGGCGGTTCTCAAATTGTTTGCGGATTGTCGCGTTTTGAGGAGGGGGGGGGGAACGATGGCTTTTTTGGTTTTGTCGGTTTGGGGAATTGGGGTGAAATGTGGTTTTAGCGTCGTATAATTATACGAAAGTGAGTTGGCAGCATTGGTTGGTCGGTAAAAGTCGCTTATTGCCCATGAGTGTCGCTCACTACCCATGAGCGTACCAAGCGGTGAAACGCTTTTATACACGTACATGCACCTACACATACAGAGATTGACGTGCCTAGTTTTCAAGTTGACACACGGTATAAAGTTCATACATGCACATGTCCCTATACTCATTTGTAGTTTGACAGTAAGTCGTACGAAACTTTTTGTTCAGATATCGAAGGAGTATCATTAGATTATAGTATATAGGTCCGATGTTAATAACATCGGCTGTGAATGTAAAGTTTGAAGAAATACATTGATAACACAATATAATGTCAATTTTTTTAA
>JAOXNN020000039.1:759028-775252 GCA_028571205.2 Hydropsyche betteni | reverse complement strand
CCCGTACTCGATTTGAATATTTAATATTTAATTAATAAACCAGTTCATTTGTTATTGTCACAATTACGACATATAGGCAAAGCCAGGGGCAGTAGGTAATAAGCATCATATTATAGACGTTAACTATAAACGCATAAAGACCATATTCGCGAAGAAGTCGCGAGCGTCATCGAACGAAGAACGAATACACACACAGAAATCCGCTATTATATATTAATACATATTGAATTGAATGGTTCGTATCAACCACTCAGTATCTATCGTCAATATTTTCAATAATACTAACAGGACACAAACTTTTTTCTTTATCGAATGTTTACAATATTCTACTGAAGCACGTTTTACTGACAATGAGATTTTGCTTAATATTTTACAGGCAAAGTTTTCAATTTCGCAAGTGTTCGCCAATTAATATTATATTATATACACACGTGTTGCAATTTTTAATGAATGCTCACAATACTAGTTCATTTGACTAGCTAAAGTTCTAAAATTAAGTTAATGCTAGTTGATGCCATCAATGTTAATGCCATCTAGTTAATGCCATCAACTAGTACCTATTACTATTATTTATTCTGTTCACCTAATAAAATAATATTGATCCGAAAAATATAAAATACAGAGCCGTCGAGAGAAATTCCTGATTGAGAAAATTTCAATTTTTTTTCATAGGTGTTCAATATTTTTCAAAAAACTGACTTTAAGTGCCATAACTAAACGATTTCCACCCAGATTCGCAAAAACATATTTGGGCCTCTCTCAGAAAAAAATCTTTTCAGTTTTTTCCTGTGAAATTGGAGGGGGGATGCAAATCCAATTAATCTGAAACCAAATATTTTGAACAAACACTGCCTTTTTTATGTTTCTATAAAATCACTTTATACATTTTTCAAAACCATTCGCTTACAAGAACCAACTTTTTCAAACAATTACATATTCAAAACTCAAAAACTCTCGAAATCGGTCACGGCCCTTAAAATAGTTGGAAATTTACTCCTCTTAACGCCCCTGATCACAAATTACGTTTATTATAGATTATTTACTGCTTTTAGATATTCAGCGGATACATGTTCGCATAAACAACTGGTCAAATGCATCACAATGCACACAATCGTCAAGCAGACACGTGTTGCTGTCATTGCAAATCCTTGATACACAATTGGGTCAACATTGCTTTTCGTTGCTGGGAACTTTTTTATACAAAATAGTCCAAAAAACGAGCGAAAACAAAAAAAAAAAAACGCTTCGCGCAACTTTCAACAATAACATCGTCCGAACGGAACAATGAAAACGCCGGTTTTTTTTCGCGCGCCATTTTTCGCACAGTTGGCCACAGTGAGTCATTAACACGTGCCCGTCCTTGGGCGGCTCTATCGCTAAATGTCTCCTCTCTTTCATAATTTATTTGCATTCGGTACTTATGTGCGATTTCCGCTACACGTGTCAGCGGTCGGCAACCTTCGGCGGATGCGTCGTTGCAGGTTTTTTTTGTCGCGATGTGAGTGTGAACCGTTAGTTTGGTGCCGTGCAATTTCTCTCTTTTTTTTAATGTTTAAATGATCGCTCCAACAGTCTTGCCTCGTCTGTCAAACTCATGGTCATTGCGATTGCGAAATGGTCAGTGAGGGCGCAGTTTGCTCGGTCTTTAACTCCTCTGTTCCGCCGATGGCATTGCGATCTACTTGTATCGTTGGTCTTAGAGCTTCCTTCGCTGGCATGTGTGGACTAGCTCTTTGGTACATGTTCCTTACCGAAATAAGACTTGGGCTAGCGCGGTAAGGTATAGCCTAGATTGCCGCATTAGTCTGGCAAGGCCTTGTCCTGCAGTGGATAACTAATAGGCCGCTAATGATGATGATGATGAAGTGGTTGTTAGTCGACTAACGACCAACACAAGTCAAGTTCCCCAAATTTCCTAACTCAAGTTGGGAAATTTTAATTGGGTGTGTATTATTTTTTTTTAATGTTTATAAAATTTCAAAATATGTAAAGTAGATGTGTTTTACACTTTTTTGCAATTATGCTTACAGTAACTTCAAACTTTTTTACGGATTGTGCTCATTTGCCGCTGTGTTAAATTGTCACTATGTTCATAAATCGCTGTCTTCAACTTTCATGTATTCAATTACCGCTTTGCTCAATTGTCACTCTGTTTAATTGTCGCTCTTTTCAATTGCCACTTTGTTCAATTATGGCTATGCTCAATTATAACCTTGTTCAGTTGTCGCTCTGTTCCATGGTCGCTTTGCTCAATTATAACTATTCACATGTCTTTCTGTTCATTTGACGCTTTGGTCAATTGTCGCTTTGTGAAATTATAATTTTGTTCACATGACGCTCTGTTCCCATGTCGCTCTGTTCACGTGTTGCTCTGTTCACATGCCACTTTGTTCACATGTCGTTCTTTTCACATGTCGGTCTGTTCATTTGTCGTTCTGTTCACTCGTCATGTCCCTCTGTTCAATTTTCGCTTTGCGAAATTATAACTTTGTTCACATATTGCTCTGTTTACTTGTCTCTCTATTCACTTGTCCCTCTGTTCAATCATTATTTTGTTCAATTGCCCTTTTGTACAATTTACGTTTCATTCAATCGCATCTATATACAACTTTCGCTGTGTTCAATCATCTCTTTGTTCAATTGTCACTATCTTCAATTATCTCTTTGTCCAATTATCGCTTTACTCAATTACAAAATTATTCACACGTCGCTCTATTCACTTATCCCTCAATCCAATCATCACTTCATTCAATTTCCATTCTACTCAATCGTCCCTACATACATCTATCATAAAACCATAAAACATATTAAAAAAAAAACCAAAAATCCCACAAACCAACGGTTATTATCACCGATCCGCGTGCCTTGGCCTGCCCCAACCACGTGCGGGGTACCCCCCTCCCTTCTGCTCTCCTCCCTTCCCCGCCACCCCCCTCCCCCTTTGCCTTCGTGCGAGTCGCGGCGCCGCACTTGACCATATTCGTTCAACTCGTTCCGTGGTGAAGACGTGCAATTCGCTCTGTATTGCGAATCCGAGGCCGTTTCGTATTTTGGAGGTATCCGTATTTTGGAGGTTTCCCGATTTTCGACCACAGGTTCGTTTTGTTTATGAATGTTTTTTGATTTCATTCTACGTATATTCTGTTTATTTCTTATTCGAGGTTGTAATGTTTCCTTTGTATCGAATTTATTTTGTTATATTCGACTTGTATGCTGTTCATAATAGCAATCGTTTAATGTAACTATTCTAATGGGAGATGGTTTGGGTTTTTGTGTAATTTGCATTTTTAAATTTTGGCGGTGTTAATCAGCTGGTATGATCTGATTGTTCTGCGATAAATGAAATCGAAAGTTTTACATGTATCCGTTTACTGAAAGTTTTTGTTTCAGATTTTTTTCCTTATTGGACTCTTATTGGATTAATAATCGGTACATTGTGTTAACTTTCAACGGATATTTTGTAGAATTTCAATGTTTAAATTCGCAATTATATATTTTGTACTTTGTATTATATCAATATGCTAATTTAGCATTTTTTTGTAATGGACAAAATTTTCATTTGATTTCACTAATTTAATAATTTTTTGTAGATGTATGAATTATTTTAATGTTCTGTATTATCGCTTCGAACAAACTATTTATTTATATAATATTTTTTATTTTGATTTCTTACAGAATTTGAAATACACAATTTCAGGATTCATCTCTAAATAAATATTCAACGACAACAAAATGTGTGAAGATCGAGGATTACAAATGAAAAGAGGTAAAGATAAACAAACATTAAACACATATCTTTATTTATTTAAACAAAAACTAAATATATATATTTTTTTACATTATCCAAGGTGTCAACAGCAGACTAAACAGAATCCACCAAGCGAGACACCGATTCCGAGTCATTAGAAGGACACAAGTGCTGAACCCCGCTTTGTCCCCTCAATCGCCTCCGGAATTCCCTTCAGCGGACACCTATCCGGGCCACATTCCCGTCCCGCTGGAAGCTGCGACTGCTGACGTCAACGTGAACGTGCAACACATGCAAAGGTTCAACATGCACAACAAACCCAACGAACAATGGGGCCCTGCTCCCAATTATCGAATGCGTCGGGACAATCTTGTGGAAATAGCCATGCGCACCGTGATGCTCATGCGACAGAATCAACAGTTGCAGCAGAGACTCGCGGCTTTGAGGGCCGAAACGAAGGTTTTCATGCAGTCCGTCATGAACAATCCTGAAAACAAGATCGTCGCGCAAAATTCACCACCTCCTTCCAGCTCCGGCAACAATTCTCCTAAGATTAAAGTCGAACCAGTCGATGAATCTCACCCGTTAAAAACGGAGACTGAAGATTAAATGGTTTCTTTTGAATATTAAGGTTTTTCAGATCTCAAATTTATTGGTTGGTTCAAAAATTAAATTTTTGGCCATATAGTTGATAAAAGCTTGAAAAGCATATAATTTTTAAAAATATTTTTCTATAAGATATCATTACCAAAAAAAAAATGCTTACCAAGTATTTTAAACTAAGTGCCCAGCA
Source organism: Hydropsyche betteni (assembly GCA_028571205.2). Classification (NCBI taxonomy): domain Eukaryota; kingdom Metazoa; phylum Arthropoda; class Insecta; order Trichoptera; family Hydropsychidae; genus Hydropsyche; species Hydropsyche betteni. The sequence continues at coordinate 770,711 of JAOXNN020000039.1, read as the reverse complement.
TTTTTTTTTATTTATATCATAATTCATAAGTTTAAATTTAATACACATCTCTAGCTGCCATATTTTGTGATATATATATAAAAAGATATTTTCTTTATTTGATATCTCGAACTATTCTACGTCTTCGATGCATTCTTGCATATTGATTTAGTACCTTTATGAAAATTTATCAAAATTGTGATATTTGAAAATGCGTTTGATGTGTAATCAAATATATAACAGCTTGAGATGTGTCTATTGTCTCAAAAGTGTGTAACGTAACGTTTCGATTTTGTATTACGATTTATGTTTGAAGATTTTGTTGCATTTAATCTTTAGGTTTTTGATTGAGAAGAGCAATTGATTTTAATTCTTTGAGGAGTGAATTTTTGACTAAATTTAAATAATTTTTTCAACTGCTTCTGCGAACAGTAGTTTTATTTTTATTTATTTGTAATCTATTGCATTTACAATTCTATCACATCTCTTTTTTGCGAAGTTAAGTGTCTTCGTTTGTTGTTTAAATAAATCAAAATTCTAAATATAAACGTAAACTATTATATTGTAAGCTTTCGAACTGACTTAATGTGTGTTAAGCTGAATTTGTGATTAACAAACGCAATATAATTGATGGAGTTGTATAGTTATTAATAAACGCCACTGAAGGCCTGTTACGATAATTGTTATAACAATGGAAATTGTATTTTCCTGGAAATGTGATTCGCTTTTGATGTGTAAGGAAATCTGATTAAATCAGAAAATAGTTCGTAACTTTTAGGATATTTTTTTCTTCTTTCTAATAAACATATTGAAATTACAATGAAATTTGTTTTAAATCGGAACCAGCTGTGTGTTTTGAAATAATAAATATTGTGTTGTGAACATTCAAACAATTATATTTTGTCAAAAATTTCATAAAAAATGCTGCATACATCAAATATAATTTTTTATCATGATCATCATTGTCAACACGTTTTGTGCCTACTGCAGGATAAGGTCTCCCCATCAAATATTGGGGGTCTAGGCTATATATCTTATCCGAGAGCTAACCTCGTATTGATAAGGGACATGTACCATAAGAGCCAATCCACCCATGCCAGCGGAGAAGACTCGGATCATTTTGATTACACTTCCTTAAATCCAGTGGTGTGGTGGGGCAGGAGCGCACTGGAGTGCCACTCCACTCTACCAATATTTAAATATTTGAAGAAATACTATTATTCCAGCAATTCATATGAAAACCACGATAAATATAAACAATGAAATACAAGCAGGATATGAAACTGAAATTCGTTTATTAGATAAGAAAAAATAATTCAAACAATGATATTGATTTTTTTATAAATGTACTCTTCTATAAATAAATAAGGTCTAGATTAGGTTTGAGAGCTGAAACAGCCAATTCTATATTCACTGAAAAACCTCTGGGAAAAAAAAGGATGAAAAGTGCTTCCTTTGAAACTGGATTATTTCAGAGCCATTTATCGATCAATATTTATATAAATTTATCAACTTGTCGCAAAGGTGTTTTTTTAACATTAGTTTGTTTTAAAACTAATAGCAATTGGACAGTTTACATTGAGTTATCAAAACATCAGTTCTGAACCACCTTGTGAAAGATAGAACTATAAGTAATAGATATATTGAACATCGAAATTCTTTTGAGAGTTGTTTAGAAATTGTGAAATCTTTTCAGTACATCGAAAAAGTTAATAAAAGGATCATTTTGCAGAATTCAAAGGAATCCATGGCACTTCAAAAATAATTTGAATTCTCGATATTCACATAAGTAGTAATTTTTTTAAAAGTATAATAAAAAATAAAAAAAATAATGAAATTGATAAATATCATCCATTCCAAATTATCGTGTTGAATTAGAATTCTGATGGTATAAAATTACATATTTCCGTCTTCTAAATAATCAAGTAAACAATAAATTGAAGAAATCCATTCGGACATGTGATAAGTTAGTCTGGTTTAATGAATCTCATTTAAATAACGCCTTGGGGATTAATATATGGTCAGGTTTGTAACATCCACAAAACTCATTTAACAGAAACCAGTTGACAATGAAGTAAAACTTGTATATTAGATGTACAAGTTCTTGGTGAATTCTTACGATAAAGTATATAAAAAGATTTGTGCTTTAAATATATTATATTATATTATATGAATGAAAAAACATCTTGTAGTTCCTAAAAAGAAATGGTTTAGGTATGTATATAAATAATTGTACTTTACTTCCGCACTCGAATAGATAATATCTAATTACTCACAGAAGCACCTTAAAATCTCATACCTTAAGAAAAAACATAATTGTTATATCTTAATTCAATTTCAAAACCTTCTTAAATCACAACCTGAATGGAAACAAGTTGAACTGTTATTTAAAAAAACTTGATGTGATGAATCTTATCTTATAATATAAACATATACATATTAATTACAATGAAAAAAAAAAATTAAGTAAATCATGACTATATCTCACTATCATATTATATGAACTTATTACATAAAATTAAAATTAAATATACAAACACATTTTCACTAATAGAAATATGGTTAAATTAAAAATCTAACCAAAAAAAAAACATAAAAGCCTCTATAATATTATATATGTGATTAGCATAAATATTTGTTGAAAATAATAATAAAGATGAGAACCTTTGTGGGGTGGAGCAGTCAAATAATCAGTAGTCGATTATTCAGATAAAACTACATATGAATGCATTTATAATAAGTAATGAATTATATAATAATAATATTATAATATAAAAATAAAAAAAAAACTTATCTAAATACAAATGCTTACAAAATCAGTTAAAAATACACATTCCAACGATAATTAGCCAAATAATAAATTATATTAATTTAGCGACAATAAACTTTAAAAAAAGATATCTGGAATGTATAAAGAGTTTTAAAACAAGACACTTTGGTGAATATTTCGTTTAACTTTTAGAAATTTTCACATCGCTTAAGGCTTCTTAATATCCTTCGTTTCCATTTGATTTTCTATGGGTTGATTTTTATAGACAATCTCGGCATATTCGGTTTTGTCTTGCTGCATCCTATCGTTGTTTTGATCTGCTGTCGGTTTCAAAGATAATTCAGCGTACACCAATTCAGTTCCTTCAGGTCTTGATTGCAACGGCTAGAAATAAAAAGACGTAGATTGTATGATGATTTGGAGTAGTATTCAATTTAATCATAAGAGATGATAAGATATTTGAGAAAAAATATTTAGAATATTAGCAAAGGCAAAAATTTAAGTTGAAAGTATTTACAAGAATCTACTTTAGATTTATAAGATCGATAAGATGTGTGAAGTTGAATGGATTTATGTTCATTGTAATACCTTTTCTTCTTCAACTTTAGGATCAGTTATCTCAGTTCCAGCTTCCATTTGGGCTACTTTATCCTTATTTTTGGGACCCCCTGGTAAAAAACTTTTTAAGTTGAATGATTTCGGCTTCAAAAACGAGCGAGTCATTGGAGAACTTTCTTTCATTTCAGAGTTTTCTTCTTGTTTTGGTTGGTTTGCCTTGGTTCGTGCATGTTGACCTGCTTCTACTGTACTCTCAGTATCGCTGCTGTCAGTAAGAAAACGTTTATAAGTGCTAACATTACTTTTTAAATGAAAAATTGGTTTATATAAAATATTATATGACATGCATCGATTATTCTAATGTTAAGGAGGAAAGACTTTCACCAGTTAGTTATTAGCACATAAAAATTTAGCGTATATTATTATAATACACTAATACATGGAAAAAAAACATTAAAAGTATGTAGATTTTTTAAAATTCTATAATTTTATTAATAAAACAAATCTTTGGAATAACATCATTACAAATTTAACACACATTCATAAAATGATTTATTTTCAATAACTTACTTTTTCACATATGAATTTCTTATTATGGATAATCAATAAATATTATTTATTTATAAAAAAAAAAACAACACATCAAAATAATAAAACATTGTGCAATTGTGATACAATAAAGGGTAAGCGTGTTTATTAATGTTTGAATGGGTCAAAAAAGTCGTCAATTTGTACATTAGGCTCCAGGGTCGTATCCAGGAAATTGACAAGGTGGGGGGGGCCATTCATAATTTATAATAATAACATATTTTCTCATTAACAAGATGTTTGATCAGTTGAAATTAATTTAATTCATTGCCCCTAGTAATTCTAATTCATTGTCAAATTAACAGACTAAATAAATTGAGGACTAATTGATTCAAAATTTATCATAATAATAATATTTAAAAAGATATAACTTAAGACAAGCGAAATGAGTTAAAAAACGGATTTATTATATGTATGACATACATATGAATCAAGGATTTGATATAAATTTAAAAACTATGAATCAATAATTTTAATACACATCAACTCCATAAGCCCTTAGTAAATTGTACTTGATCGACGCCTGTTCTTAAAATATACTGTAAATTAATATAATAATACTGTAGATATCAATAGATGTAGAAATCAATAGATATCGGTACTATAACTTCGAATATTGGCTCTGTTTTGCTGATGCGTTTGTTGTTCTTCGTGAGCCATACTATCATCACTGTCAAGATATAATTGAAGTGATGGTGACCCAGTTGGCCCGCTGACCGGTGGCGGCATAGTTCCCGGACGCCTCAGGAGATCCTCACTATTCTTTTCATCTCTGGAATTGAAAAGGTGAAAAATCCCCCCAGTTTTAACATGCAGCATGCAATAGTTATTTACAAAAAAGTGATGATAATGATGTTTCAATTGATATTTAATAATGATTTTTAATAGAATAATTAACTAAATATCAAAATAAATGATTATTAAATCACAAAAAAATTATAAAGCTTAAAAACTGAATTAGTATAAATAATCATGCATTTTTTTTCGGGGATTAGATAAAGCGACCGAAAAATTATAAAAGAAATTAATAAACTTTTGTTAAAAACTCGATTTATTATAACTCGTCAAGATTTAAGCATTATTTATTGTACAGTAAAAAGAAGTATACTTACGATTCTCCCGCATTTCGATGTTTTTTTTGGCTTTCAGCACCTGTAATTTAACACATTTCAATTGAAAATTGATGTCATCGATTGCTATATGATGAAAAACTTTGTGAGTATACTACGTCAAAGTTATTTTGAAACGATAGTTTAAAATTACCAACTGGTTGCCAAATTGTTCAACGAATATGATTTTTTGGAATTGTGTGAGTTCTTGGGGCAATAATACAACATTATATTGTAATCACACAATTTATTGTAAAAAAATGTGATTGAAACATTGTTTTCAAATGAAATAATTTAAGATATCAATAATAATATCAAATTCATGTTTCTTATGTTGATAATTTACAAATCCAATACCCAATACTTCAAAATTGTTTGTTTATTTATTTTTTCTCTAGATATCAGTACTTGGTAGAATACTACCAAAATAATTTTTCTATAACATTTTGAATTGAATTTCAAGTAAAGAAATGTTAATCAAATACATACTGTGTTATGAAATTTAAGTGTTGCGAAAAATGAAGGCACAAAGTAAATTATAAGCCGTGTAAATTTATGTACAAATAAAATATAATTCGCTAGTAATTTGAGTGAAAAAAGATTGGATTTAATACAAAAAATGTGATATTAAAAAGAACTTGTGTAAATAGCCAAAATGTGCTTGTAAATATTATATACGTTACATAAATAAAATATGCAAAGCATTTTTTTATTTGATCATGATAAAAGAAACAATTTGTTTGGTCCACAATATGAAAAACAACGAAATAGATTAATTTCAAATTTTTTTCACGAAAGAAAGTAAAAAAAAATTTTTCAAAGTATATTCGAAAAGTGGCAGTGTTTAATAATATTTTGGCCTTGAATTTGAACAAATTGACCATAGTATTATATAAAATTGAAAAAAAAACTTTATATGCTAATTATCAATTAATTGAAATACAAAATCATCATTTCGTATAAGAAACTGCTATATGATTGTGCAATGAGCAGATTGGAAAATCAGAGTATAATATGGCACTTAAAAAAGTACAAAAGTAATTTAAAAAAAAATTATATATCCGGAGATAGTTTTTCCTATAAATTCATTATAGAATACAATGGGAATACTTAACAAAGAAACACTTCATATACTATTTTATTATAAAAAACATTTTCTCTCAAACATATAAGTATAATATTTTTCTTATAACAAACATACATACAAATGTGAACAAGCCTCACGTGTTCGTCAAACCGGTCGACTTCATTTGCTAATATCATTTGTTTAATTAGAAGGATATATTATATTTATTATACACAAAAGAGTTACACACAAATATATCTGGAAGTTGTAATTATATAGTTATTTTATATATTGAAATAGAAGATAATATTCAAATTTACATTACTTCTAATCTAACTCGACTTACAATGTCTCTTGACACATTCAGTCTGTTTGAGTTTCTCCTAATTCAATGGCTTATGTCTGATCGAACATTCTTAAATAATCATAAGCAATTACAAATAATCACGCATTTATATTAACTGCACATACGCTCACATTCAAATATGCTGTATTTTTAAATGACGAAGTGAATTTTGGACAACGAGAAAATTTCTGATTAGATTTCATTTGAAAAAAGGGTTTATAAACTTGTTTTATACAAAATTCACTTCCTGCAAGTTATAATTATCTATCATATTATCTTATAACCAATTTTGTCTATGTACACATAGAAATATAACAAGAGAATCAATATCGAGATTATTAAGCACATAAAATACTTTTCTATTATATATATAATTTTATTTCATTGAAATATCCATTTTTCTAAGTTGTTTTCGAGATTTTCACAATTCGAATCAATTCATTTTTTCATAATATCAATATTACTATGTATATGAAATATATTTACATTACATTGTAATAGAATTTAAAAAAAATCTAGATAAATCGAGGCAATTGAAATGTTTTAATAAGATTCAATACAATTACTAACTTTAATTTTGAAATGTTTCTTTTTTTCCAAATAATAGCTGCCTTAAATAAAAGTATTGTTGATGTCTCATTATTGAATGTTAACGTTGAGTGATTGGAATATTTAAAAAATTCAAAGTAATTGGATTTTTTTTTATTGAAAACTAAAAAAGAATCAGACCTACTTTCATTGACATTACTTAATGAGATCAAGTCTTTCATGAAATGGGTAATTCAATGACATCACTTAATCACATTATTATCATAAACGGAACGTTATAGTTAATTTTTTCGAATTCGGGGACACAGACTAAACCGCTGTGTCTGGTTTCTCCATAGGAAGAGACTTAATGTCTGCCGTTTTTCCGTTCCCGTTTGGAATGTAGTCTTCGTGCGACGGATTGACAGCACCGACGTGGATATTTCCATCACCCTTTTCGCCAGGAAGTGGAGCTTCTGAGTCTCCGGTATCGGGAATATCAGTTCGCAACGTGCCACCTGTAAGCAACCAAGTACTAACTTCTCTAGACATCTATCTCAAGGAATACTTAGCAATAGATCGGAATCAATCATTGAAAAGAGCGCTCAATCAATTTGTGATAGAACAATAAGAAAATGAATATGCAATTGGTTATTTCAGTGTGTGGAAACACATTCCGACTGAGGTGTTCATGGAAATATTTGAGTGTTTTTGACAAGTGGTTTGAAAATAATATTTTGAATAACTGTGATAAAAAAAATCCATGTGGAGAAAAAATGTTGAATTGAAAATATAAATTGGAAAAAATCAGAACACACAATAAAATCATATAAGGTATTTTTCAATTCAAAAATCAAGCATTAAATAAAGTACCTCATGCGGATAGACTAAGCCTACAGAATATCATAATAACATATTTTCAATAATAAATTCAATCAATCACTAAAAATGAGGGAAAATAGAATGCGATTATGCAAATATTTCAATTTGTTAGATTATAATGTTTAAATAATGATCTACAAGGAAAAGTTAGTTCTTGATTGCTTGTTTTGGCTATTATTTGATATCAATTAAAAATCAAATATATATAAAAACACAATATGCACACATTCCGAACAAAAAAAATCTAGACACTTTCATAGACTACAAATCAAAATAAAACGCATAATTCATGTCAATAACTTTGAAATACGGCATAACATGAATAATGCATTCTTTCGCATGTAAGACATAAATTTAACAACTGTACAACTCAAAACAAACAAGCTCGATAGGGTAACAATAATTATGCTCTAATTAAAGATTAACAGTCCACTGTTAAGATTCAACAGTGAATCTTGAATATGATTGTGGAACAATAGATTTAATATAAGCATGGTTTCGTAACAAATGTAAGAAGTGTTTATTATTCTACGATAAATAATATAAAATGCATGATTTCTTAAATAGGTAGGGGGAAAATAAAAATGATTTTTGAAGGAAAATGGCAAGCAATTGGTAACGAAATATTTATCGAACTAATCATGCTACATTTAGGTAAATTATTGAAGACATGCGACTTTTTATGAATATCGGCAAAATATGATGAAAATCAAGTCACATTGGATTTTATGAGAAAATGAAAAAGTCAACTTACCTCCAAAACACCACCGATTGGTCGCTTTAGCAAATACTATCAAGAAGACAGTTATTAGCAAGAATAATACTGCGATGACAATGCCAACAATTCCGCCAACTCCCAAATCAACACCTAAAATTAAACATTGATTGTCAAACGTTGTATATTGAATCAAAATCATTTGACTATTTAAGAAAAAAAATCATAAATCTACAAGACAGTATATATATATATATAATAGATTATTTATATGAAATATGAAATATATAAATAATATGAAATAATGCTCTAATCACAATTTTCTTCTCAATTATGCATTGGTTACTGTTCATATAATCATTTATATTTATAACAAACAACATGCCAGTATAATATGTACGTATAATGGGTATAATAATACATAAATAATAAGATAAATTAATACATTCGGGAACAGTTAACGAAAATATTTAAGAAAATCTACTTAAATCATACGATGGTTTCATCATGCAGATTTTTCAAAAATAAGACAAATATTTGATTTTTCATAAGCTTGTCTTACCATAAACGTTGAGTATTGTCTTTCCGGCAAATAACATTGCAATGAGATCAGCTGCGTGTACATTAATAAAATTGTTTCTAATATTTTTTTTATTTTAAATATCGGTATGAATGACAATTTAAAGATTGAACGTTGATTGTTAAATTTTTCTTTTATAAATTAAAATAATAATGTAATAATGCTTTACCTTCAGGTTCTCCCAAAGTACTGATCTTGATATTGTAAGTTTTCTCCCCTTCGCTGTTTCGAGCCTTTAATTGAATATCTCTGTCAGTGTCTTCACGTTCAACCGTCGATATAGCCAATGTTGCGTTGTAAAAACCGTTTCCCTGCAAAAAAATATTCACCTTTATATTTTTCGCGATGTATACAAAAAGAAAGTTCAAATGTTATACTTACAAGTGATGTGACTGGATATGTTTGCAATCTTCCATAATTGCCTTCATTTATTCGCTCACCAGCTACGATCCATTCTATGGTTGGAGCTGGACTGGCTTGAATCGTCACATTAATTAATGCAGCTTCTCCAATTTTTATTCCATAAATCAAAATTGGATCTTCCCTAGCAGTAGGTGCAACTGTAAAATTATATAAATTTTTTATAATATGAATCTCCAAGAAAAAACAAGAGTTCAGAGAAATAGATTCATTCTCCAATTTTGACAAGTATCAATTTTTAAAAGTCGTTAAAAATTGAAGAGTTGCAAAATGAAAAAAAATTCTAACATTGTATTCTAATTTGTGCTGTTGCTGCTCTATCTTTGGGATTTATAGCTATATGATCAGCAACGCATTTTAGTGTTTTCCCTAAGTCACCAATTGAAAGTCTTCTCGTCAAATTTTGTGTTACAGTTAATAAATCGTCTCCGGTTATAATTGGATGAGTCAAACCGTCCACGAGAATTTCATCATCTGCAATATAGAACAAATATAAACTATCGAATCTGATTGATTGTGCATATCTTAATGTAAGTAAATTACCTAAGAACCACTGAATATTAGGTCGAGGTCTTCCGTCTCGAATGATACATTGCGTTGCCAATATCTGACCAACGTCATATTTTTGAGCAATTGGTGGAGAGAAAATAGGAGTTTTCGGTGCCTCTGTAAATAGAATAATTTCAATTATTTTCTGGAAAACGATAAATAAATAAAATACAGTTGTGAACATACGGGCAACAATGAGGTTAACTTTTCCTGGGTCAACTGCAGTTTCTCCAGGCGGTGGAGATATTGCAAACTTAAATTCTCCGTTATATTTTGGTTCAATGCTTCTTATATAAATTCCACACATACCACGCTATATATAAAAAAAAAAACAAAATTTAAATTTCTCACTAATTTTAAGTGTGAAAGTATTAAAATAAAACTTACATTAAAACCTTCACCATAGTATGAAAATCCTAGTTTAGCAAGTATTTCTCCACTGTCAGGCTGCAGAAATTGTTGAGTATCTACACCGGGGAAGGTAACACTACAACAAAATTTTATTATATAACAAAATTTCACAAATATATATATTTTAATAATAAGATGTACTAACCCGCAAAATTGAATAGGATACGCAACACGAATTCCCATCGTCGCATTCCCACCAATAACAGCAATTACTTCTTTCTGCAGTACCTCGGGGGCTATGGAATAAAAACAAACATATCAATATTGACATGTTCATATTCAATTAAAAAAAAACCATCATATAACGTGATGTTTACGCCAGCTAACAACACATCAATGGCTTCGCTCCCATCGTCCCAACTCCGACGTTAATCCATACCGGGCGTTTACCAGCTTCATATAGATTTCAGAGTGGGTGAAAGTCGAGGAGGAGGCTTTCATCTATTTATCTCGGAGACGGAGAAACAGGCTCGTCCGAGGCAAATGTGGATAAATGAGCGGGAAAACATGGAAAAGGTTTCACTCGAGGGCGAACACCTTACACGACCCCAATGGATACCATAAAACATCGAAGGGAACGCTTATCGATACTGTGTGTCGTGTTGTGCAAATATTGTTGATTGGTTTGCTGTTTTCATTTTTGTAAAAAGGTAGTGAGGCTGCGCGGGGAGAGGGTTGAATTAGTTTATATAGTGTTCTCAAAAAATGTATATGTCACAGTCCATGTGTTTGGATCGGTCTAAAATAAATATTGTTGGGGGTTGAGTTTGGGTTAGGTTCAAATAAAAGTCATAGTTGGGAGGAGAAACAGGGCATGTCAAGGGAGAGACAGGGAGGTTTTTTAGTGGATATGCCAAATGAGAATCTCACACTACCATCGAATACAGGTTTGATGGTGGCTATAAAAAAATTTTCCTCCTTGCACTAATAACAATGGGATTGGGTTAGGTTTTTTCGACGATTTACGTTTTGATTGAAGTTTTAGATTGGGTTGGATCGAATATAATATACATGGACTGCGACATATACACTAAATGATTTCAACTTTAATGTTTATCGAGATACTAGTATATAGGCCCGATGTTAATAATGTCATGCCCGATGTCATCGGCTGTGATTTTGTTAAGAAACGGAAAACGATAAAATGTGAAAACCCGATTGTGTGAACCCGAAATGTGTACC
>JAOXNN020000039.1:736558-755593 GCA_028571205.2 Hydropsyche betteni | reverse complement strand
TAACAAATGAACTATTTTGATTTTATTAATTAAATATTCAAATCGGGTACGGGCATCGACTTTAAAATAAACACATAAATTTTGGGGTCGGGTTTAGATGGCAACGTAACCTCGACCATAACAGACGAGGTTAAGGAGGAAAAAAAAAAATAAACACACACATCCCGATGTTATTAACATCGCGCCTTATATTTCATCATCATCATCATCATTGTCGACCCTTTTTTGTGCCCACTGCAGGACAAGGCCTCCCCATCAAATATTGGGGGTCTAGGCTATATACCTTATCCGAGAGCCAACTTCGTATCGAATATTTTCATATAAAAATGCTTTATTAATACAAAATTTCATCATCGGACAATATACAGTCTCACGAGACCGCAAAATTTTTCACTTCTCACAGGGGACGAACTTTATGCGATCAGATAAGCGCAGCTCGTGCGGTCCTTATCACCCATCGATCAGGGTTCTAAAACGCCATTCGCAAAAAAAAAACCGATAGGGATCCAGATCCTTCGACAATGGGGTGGTAATTGTCGACGTGGAGATCGGATCGGATGGCCACTAATGGTCCCAGAAACCATACACTGACCCCATCAAAAACTAACCACCCCTATATGAAAAATGTACAATGGCATGGTGGGTGCTCCCCGCAAACATGTTACACCGCATAATTTATGGTAATGCCATTGTGTGGTTTTTTTCTTAGACGTGTTCTGTTGAATGTGTGAACATGGCCGGGCGAAATGTGGGCGATGCGAAATTTCGGCAAATTGGTGTGTTATTTGCGGCGATTGTGTCTGTTTTGTTGCCGTATTGTGAGTGATTGAATAATAAGGTCGTCCCTTTTGAATCGGCGAAAATTATCGTTGTGAATAACCAACTGTAATGGCGTAACTATAATAATGTGTATTACATAGTTAATAAGATCAAATCTGATAAAGAAAAAATTATGATAGAAATTTTTAATAAAATTCAATTTTTTCCACTGTTTATTTGTGTTCGATTTCTGTAGTACTTTTTCATTTTAATACATTATGTGTCTATTTTATTATTTACTATATTAAAAATATTTAATTAAATTTGCAACGATTGATATTCTTTGTAGAGACGTATCAATCGCTAGCTGTCAACATTTTTTAATTAGTATTTTTTTTATATTTTATTTACTCAAACGGTTTTCTAATTTTGCCTTCTATATGACGACATCGAAAGTTTAAATTCATATATATCATTAAAACAGCTTATATAAAAAAAAAAATATTTGCCAAATGCACGAATTTTTCAATAAAATGCATTATTCACTAAAAAATAATTTTTAAATATTTGAAACCCTAAATTTACGTTTCTCTTTCATAAAATTTTTTTATCGGTCCATTCAAAAACGAAAAAATTGGTTTTTACTCTATATTGATTTCAATACAAAAAAAAAATACAAACATTTTTCAATCGCACATAAAAAAAAACATACAATTCGACCCGGAAAAAATTCGAAGAAAATATATTACACAGCCTTTTCACATACAGAAAAATATATCAATCACGTCGAATTGTCGACTCGCTACGCGTTTCCACTTTGTTTTCAATAAATATCGTTTCAGCACCGTTAACTTCATTATTCGACTCGTCACCGTTGTTCGCTGCCTTTTGGCACACCGTGTACCCCGAAAACATCGGTACGTTTTATGTATTTTATTTCGTATATAAAAATGTATTATACGAGTTCCGTTGAGAGGTTCCAAACGTTGACATGTCACGTCTCTCACTCGTTAGTCACAATAAACTGTCAACGCTATTTATCAGACTCAGGGAATGTGTGTTTGTTACCTTTGTGCTGTAATTTTTTTTCATCCGAAGTAATAGTAAGAAATGCGGTTGAAAGTTTCGTGGAGGCGATGTTGATTTGAAAGTATCAATAATCATTAAAGTTGAGAGATTATGGTACAATTAGATGGATTTGGAGTGTGCTCAATTTTAGATTTTGAAATTTTATCAATTAATTAGATTTAGGTACTTATTCTCTTGAAATGGTGCAAAATTTGTCCATTCGTACACATAAGAATCGTCCGCTATCAATTGCTAATTTAGAGAGAGTTTGTAAAGTGCACGCACACTATGTTAAAGTTCTATAATGTTTCATACTTAAATGAGTTTAAATTATAATTCAAATAATAGTACTTATTCTTGATTTGAATTCCTCAATAAATAAAATACGTTTAGTAAATATCTAGAAGAAAAATCTTTGCTTAATACACACGTACGTTCAGTAATAAATACATTCATAATTTTTGACTGAAAATTAAAAAATGTGGCATAAGTTTAGTGTTTATGGCTGAAAATGAAAAGTGCGGCACTTATTCCATCCCTTCGTTCAGTTTTTCTAAAAGGAAAGTAAAAATAAACGTTATTAAATTTCATAATAGTGTACACGCACTTTACGCATAGGATATAAATTCACGGAAACACATTAAACCGTAAATTTCAGATTTCCACTCTCAAATTGAGACAAGCACGTATATATTACCACGTAATAACGACTCTGGTAAAAATTAACTTCGACACGACTAAAATTCCGAAGATTGTTCGCGCAAACGAGCCGAGTTATGAAACCGTCGAGTAAATCAAATTAAAATATCTTAATTGTTCAACACCGCAAAGCAGCAACGGGCCAGACAGGGACGGACTCGGAGACAAACTTCACAGGGGACAGGGACGGAGTCGGGCGGTGAAAAACGAGACGGCCAGGCAAATTTTTCGTCCCGAAATGTCGGTTAATTAACCGGGCCGAGTCCCGAGAAATGTACACACTTTGGCGAAAAGTCCTTTCCCCGATAATAATCTGAAAAGAGAGTCCTTACAAGGAGTCCTTTCGGCTTCGGCTATGGACGAATGGCCCTCGGGTATTAACGGATTAGGCGAGTTTCCTTATTTATTTGTACCCGTTCCGGGAACAGTGTTATTGAAGTGATAAATATGTTTGAGATCCAGATTTTGTGGGATTCGAATGCTCTTGTTTGTGAATGGGAAGAATTTGAGGTTTTAGAAATGTTGAATTGAAGATTTACTGATTTTTTTTTTTTAAGAAAATCAACAAAATGCGTATTTATTGATACAGGATAAATAATTCTCATATTAGGGGTACCCAAATTTAAAGCCACATTTATAAAATACGATTTCAAAAGTTTAATTGATAAATGGGACATTTAATTTGGTTACCCCCAATATATTCTTTAAGCTATTTTGAAAATTTTTCATTTGATTTACTTTTTATACATTCATCATTTCATCCATAAATGAATTTATTTGAAAACCACTTCAGAATAAGATGAAGTAACTAATAAGATTAAATGTTCAATTCAACTATACGCAGCAACACTTAACTATTAGGTCAATGCATAAATTTCAACGTATTTTTTCAATGATTAAACGTTTTTCTCCTTTCTCTGAACTGATAAATAACATCTGTATTCAAACTATTCTATTATGTGTATGATACTTCTTTTTTAGTAACTGTTAAGTTTTTGCTTAGTCAATGAACAAAAATTTTTGAAATGTCTAATAATAAAGTGCATTTATGGCATTTTTCACTATATAAATTTCGGAAAAATAAAATCACAACTGCGACTACATATATGTAATGATTTACAGTAATAACGCAGTTATCGTTTTAATCGCTCAGTTGTGGTTTTCAAAATTAAGATCTGCGAATTTTTCATTAGAAGATAAAGATGATGATGATATATTAATGACTATAATTAATACTGATTCACATGCAAATATCAATGAAATTAGGAGTTAACTGATAAAAAAATATGATATCTGCATCACATCAGTTTGATTTCAAAATAATATATTTAATAAAAAAAATACGACAAAACTTTTACATAATCCTAATATAATACTTATCGAGCAAAAAATTTCACAATTCAACCTAAAAAAAAAACGATACATCCAACAATAAAAAACCATTATTAACCTTTCACGAATATAGCAACACAAAAAACGCCAATATATTACACTCCATATCGCGAATTTCCGAGGAAAAGACGCGGATCCGAACGCGCGTATCACAAAACGCGCATAAAAATAAAATATATGTATGAAAATAAATAAATGAAAAAAGCCTCGGCGTAACGAGGGCATTTGTATGCAGATCCGCGTGGTCGTTCGCGAATGTATGCATTGGCGGTCGTAAATCCGCGTATCGCGATCCGACGGTTGAGCGCCTCTGACGCGTTCTACGTACATTATTAGCCTGTCATTTTTATGACAAATCAATATAGTATTTGCGAAATTTCGTACGTGCGCGTATCCAGGTATTCCCGGATAATGTGTGTAGTTTTATTATCATGAGATGTCTGTTGAGAAATGGTAATTGAAGTTGGATGAGTTGGAGTTTTTGTGAAATAAAAGCGTTTGATTAATTGAGAATCTATAAAACTAATTACAACATTGGCATAATAACAATAACATCGGCTGTGAATATATAGTGTGCAAAGTTTGAAGAAAGTCAAAAAGTCGATACCCGTACCCGATTTGACTTTTATATAGAACAGGCGACAATAATGTAAATAGTGAAGCGATTATAGCCGTTATTTCAATGGCATACAGGCTAAATTGGAATGCATTATAACTCGCGAATATCAAGCATCATATTATAGACGTTAACTGTATACGCATAAAAACCAAATTAGAATCATTAGAGCACACGAACACACAAAAATCAGTGATTATATATAGGGGATTAGTCAAAATTTGCACATTTTGCACAGTTGAGCACATAATCGAGATCATAGTGATATATGAAAATAGCGAAAGTTGAACAGTTAGATTTCGGATAAACGATACTAATTGTAAGATTTTCATTAAAAAAGTTAAGACAAAACAAAATTACTATCATAACATTCAAGCATTAATTGGATAAGAATAGAAAGTTATAAAAAATAATATGAGATCTAATCTAAAACGTAAAGGTAAAAACCTATGATGTAATATTGAAAAAGAATCGATTAGATTTTGAGTGAGATATTTTGTTTTTTTTTTTGTAAAATTAGTTAGTTTGCGTATGATGCAAATTTTTTTTTGCGTCGTATGAAAACAATATTATGATGGCGCCTTATTGATATTTTTCAAAACTATTCATTACTCGAAATTTATATTTCTTTTTTATTACCTTCCTTTCTACCTAATTAAATTTTTGCCATGTAGATAAAAATAAAAATTTAAAACTAAACCCAACCTAACCTAATCATTGACACTAGTTTTAGTCTACGTAATAAGCAGGAATTAAAAAAATTCATTGAAACTCCAAGTCCACAAAAATGGACATGAAAACGAAGATAATGAAAAGGAAAAGTCTAAATTTTAATGAAAAACATCAACGAAACTATAAAATTAAAAAAAAATTTACACAAATTAACCAATTTCGCAAACAACTCACAACACATACAATCACAAAAAAAAAATCAAAACCACACCATAACCACATCACATCACAATTTCAACCAACACACAAACGACACTAAAAAACTCCCATAACAAACGAAAATCTTTACACCTAAGACGTACACCGGCAACCGCAAACCCCATAAAAACACAACGCCCGAATCGAACGGAATTACCGCCTTTTGGTAATGGACGACCCGCGTGCGTAATGAATGAAAGTGAGTACGCGCACATAAAGTTAGGGGTGCGAATGATATCCCACAAAGGCTCGCATAAAATTCGGGGGGTGGTTTTATAAGCTGCAACATATAAATAATATGTGTGTGTATAATAATAAAAAAAAAACTATGTACTTTTCGGGTACAGCGTGGTCGGAAGATTATGTTGTTTGTTCGGCGAGTTTATCCGGTGATTGATTGGCGGGGTCGGAATGAGTATAATGTATGTGTATTTGAATAAATTTTTGATTTGTCAAATTGTCAAAGTGGTTATTATATGTAGTGTTAATGTTATCGGAAGTTTGGATTTTTTTTTTTTGATAAAAAAAATAGTTTTATTATGGATTAGAATGGAATGAATTAGAAACTATCGATTGCAAAATGGTATAAAACAAATAATATATAATACATCATGATTTTATCTTACTCACTGATGCTTATTTGTAATGAGCAAAGTTTGAACTATCAAAAAACAACATTTTGTTGAAGTACAACGCATTGAGCAGTTAAATATTTGAACTTTATAAAAGAACTCATATACATTTCATCATACATCAAACCAATTTATTAAAAATTTCATATTTCCCTGTTTTCATATAAAGTTGGTTTCTACAAAAATTATCTATTATAACTCAGTGTTTCCCAATGTTTTTTAAGGTAATTCTCAAATCATTCTTGTTTATTACTTTTTTGTTAAAAAAAATACATTTTTTAAAATATTTATTGACTCCCTAAAATAATATGGTAACATATTCGTGTTAAAAAAAATTTCAGACAATTTTATTGGTTTAAATAAGTGTGAGGTGACTAATTCAACTACACTTATCGTAATGGATCATTAGAGTAAAATGGCAAGTTATTTTTTTACAAAATTTGTAAGTTAACTTTAAAATTTTGATAGGGAGGGTATGAAGATTTTTGAAGCTTTTAAGTGAGGCATAATACAATAAAGTTTGAGAAACATTAGATTATCATTAAACTCGAATTAAAATCATACTCTTCATTCGTAAAAAAATCAAGATTTTTTAAAAATTCACCGAAAAATCATCAATAAAAACCAAATAACAAAACCAAACTTCATAGTAACCCTGTATCCGGCTAAGTAACGTCGCAACTAGACTACGTTGTTAACGGTAATATATTGTTTATCGAATTGTCATTGTCGATGTCACCCCTATTGTGCGGTTTACGTTTGAAATCACACCACCGGTGCATTATACGTATAGGGGGGTACACATAATAAGGGGTTCTTTACACACGTGTCGATTTCACGTGTATATTCTATCCATATACACATTCAAGAAGATTCTATCGAAACTTTTTATTAGAATTTTTGCAGAAAAACTCAAAATCGAACGACATGTCATATAAATCACTCGAGTTTTATACGTCGGATATTCGTAATTGAATGTTGTCGGTTGAATAGTTCGATTTTTGGGTAGAGATTGCGAGTTTTGATAATGTACTCCCCGGTGTATGTGTGCGTATGTATATGTTCGGGATCAATCTGTTTGCTTTCAGTGGAAAGAAAGCTTTTCACATAGAAACGTCTGAAAGTGTGAAAAGCGAGCTTTCCACCAGATAAGCATCGAGTTTCGTCAAAATACGAAAAATATGGTCGGCTCCAGATTAAACTTTATGTTTCGGTTGGCTGAATAATACGCTACGAACAATTATAGTTTTGTATGTTTATATACGCAGTGCGATTTTCGCATTTTTTTAATATGAAAATTATTTGAAAAAATATATTCATTATGCTATAGGTTCTTCACTTTATCACTTTGTATGATATTGAAATAATTCATAAATGAAAAAGGTATATTAATAACTTCCATACGCAGTAATAAAGCAACGCCTGAAAGCTGAAATTAATCTTTCGTGTGTTACCTTTTCTGCGATGAATTCGATTAAAATTTGATTACGTGTACACGCAATATTAATAATGCCCACCTGAAACAAAGAAAAAACAATACATTAATAACTTATTAAAATTTAATTAACAAAACTCATTTGAATCACATACGAAACTATACTAAAATAAAATCCGAATATCAACGGATTCCGATGAATCAAATTCCAAAAAAATACAAAATCGAAATAATTCCCACCCAGCAAAAAGGGCTAACGAGCTGTCCGCACAAATGAACCGCATATCATACAAAAGCACATACATTTTAAGCTTTGATCTGGGATTTTGCGCCTGATTGCGTTTTTGTCGTTGTATTTTTTTCCCTACACAAAACCATCCCCTCGATAGGACGAGTGCACGTTACAATCAATTATATACGATTTTTTGTATCGTTTCGTAGACTAGGGTGACCCTTCTACTACAAATTTCTGCGAAAACCTCGTTCAAATTCATACGAAGAAAAATTAAATGAAAATACACTCTAAAAAGAGGGTCACCCCACTATTCTTATATCAACAACGTATATATACGAAAGGGTTTAACACGTTCGGTTTTCCGGTCCCCCGGGGGGCCTGTCGTCGGGGTTCTATTTTATTATATATTTCATATATGTATTTTATAACACATTTGTAAGGGGTGGCGAATCGTGGTCCGCTTTAGTAACTGTAAACTTTCGAGTGAGAGACGGACCCTTTTTCTTGTTAATGCGCGTATGTAAATTTTAGGGTATGTACGATTGTGATAAACTTTTGACGGGGATCAGTTTTAAAGTTCGCATTTTTTTATTCGTCCGTGTATAATATTGTAGGGGTCGGCGGAGGGTAGTTTTGAATTATTTCGCATGTTTGATAAGCCGTGGATAATTGCGGTTTTATTCAAATTTTGATAGGCGCGATGTATAAAGATTTCGCGATCGGGATTTTATTGCGTTCTGGTTATAATGTAATGCGAGATGGTTATTGCTCGATGTGAGTTATTATTTGACGAGATAATTGAACGGGACTTATTATATTGTTTTTTTTTATAAATTATCGATAAGAATTCTTTCTAAAGTGGACGTTTTGCGATTGATAATGATGATTATGTGTTATAGTCGCTGTTAAAGCGACAGGTGATATACATTTTATGAAATGACTCATAATATCCTTGTATATTATATTATACACATTTTATATATATGTTAAGCTACATTTGTGTAATCGCATCGTCATGAACGAAGCAAAGAATCTTGCTTTGTTTATAAAATTTAACATCTGGTGTAGGCACATTGTTTAAATTTTTCTGTCAAATATGATTGTTTACGACATATTAAAAGGAGGCATTAGAAATTCCTCGTTAAACCTAATACTCAGTAAAAATATTATATACGGAAATTTTGGTAAGCGAACGAAAAAATGATTACTAAAAGGTTCGTAAGGCACGTCAACTATCACATTTGACAGAAGACGTGAAATGCACCACCATACGTTGTTGAATTTCATAGAAAAAGCAAGATTATTTGCTTCATTCATGTTACGAAGCAATTACACAAACGTAGCGTAACATATACATTGCCTAAAACACTTACTCCCAATATAAATGGACTATAAAAATTTAAATATATTAAATGAAACATTGAAATTTCGCACACACACACAAACGACAAATTCGCATATCGTCACCGCTGCGGTTTTGTTCTCAATAACGAACCGACATTATGGTGATTCAGGCCTTCGGGCTAAATTAAAAAGAACACATATAATGCGCATACGTATATATATAAATATTCAAGCCGTGGGGCAAAGTAACCCCCCGTGACGTCATCGGCCTCAAAAAGCCGCCCTTTCGCCCTTCAATTTGCGGCCCGACACACTGTGGGGGCAATTCGTTTTGTGACTCATGAATATTTTTTCAGCGCGATCTTTCGACTTTCGAGCGATGATTTTTCATTTGATTCGGTCCTTTTTTCATCGTAAGAATTCAATATGATGTATGCCTAAGAAAAGCGAAATAATATAAAGGCAAACCGGACGATTTTCAAAGAAAATTTTTTTTTTTTTATAATCACGAAAATCTCAGCACGAACTTGTACTATATCCACTATTTCCTATATATGATCACGGATTTGTGTGTCTGTCTGTCGTTCGTTCGAACGACGCTCGCGACTTTTTATAGTAATATGGTCTTTATGCGTATAAATTTAGCGTCTATAATATGATGCTAATTACTTAATAACTATAGGCTTTGCCTATATGACGCCTGGTGACAATAACAAATGAACTATTTTGATTTTATTAATTAAATATTCAAAACGGGTATGGACATCGGGCAGCCGATGTCATTACTGCCTTGCTATTTCAATTTAGCCTGTATGGTCATTAAACAACGGCTATAATCGCTAATCACATCATTCTCGAGCTCGAAAATCACGAGCTCCGAATTTAGTCTTTATGTTCATTTTAATAACGCTTATAATCCTATATTCTGGAGAAATTTTGCAAGGGCACCGGTATAAAATATTTTTGCATAATTATATTTAATTTTTATTTTATTACGTAATAGCATGGTTATCAATTCACAGCCAATATTATTAACATCGGGCCTATATACAAGTATATTATATATAATAACGGATATCGGTGTGTGTGTGTGTCTCTGTCTGTCTGTCTGTTCGTCTGTTCGAATGACGCTCGCGACTTTTTATAGTATTAATATTCTAATATGGTCTTTACGCGTATACAGTTAATGTTTATAATATGATGCTTATAACCTACTAACTACTGGCTTTGCCTATATGACGTCTGGTGACAACAAAAAATGAATTATTTTGATTTTATTAATTAAACATTAAATATTCAAATCGGGTACACATTTCGGGTTCACACAATCGGGTTTTAACATTTTATCGTTTTCAGTTTTTTAACAAATCCATAGCCGATGTTCTTAACATCGAGCCTATTCACTAGTATTATTATATTATAATTTTATAACAATCGAACATCTAAAAAGCGTTAATAGAGCCCAAAGGTCGATTAATCTTCATTTTCACGTCAGAATAAACGATCGAGTCATGAACGGATCAAAGGGTTACGAAATGAACGCATCATCGTCGGTCCGATGATTTCACGGTAGATAAAATAGTTTTCATTACTCGAATTCGAAGCCGAAAATGTTTACACGTGTAAATTGCTCACGGTTCGGAGTTGTGTGCAATTTCGCAACGGCCGAATGTGCATAATTTCGGTGCATCGTTCCAGAAACGTTCCATTTGAATATGGCGAAAATTTATTGCAACGTGTGATGTATGTTTGTTGTTGCAGATTTCGAAAATCGTTTGAATGTTTCGATTTCGATGAAAAATATTTTGCAAATGATATAAAATCGATTGCCACGTGAAAAAAATGTGAATATTTTACGCTACGTGTATATATTTGATTGGTTCATGAACGGAGCAAATAATATTGCTTTGTTTGTGAAATTAAGAACATTTGGTGGTATATAGGCGCCGTTTAGTGAAGGTGTACTATAGATGCATCATTTAACATCTTCTGTTAAATATGAGAGTTGACGTGCCTTAAACAGTAGCGACGAACCTTTTTTCATTCACGTGCCAAAATTTCCAAATATTTTTACAAGCATTTATGTTGTTAGACACGTTAACTGTCATATTTGACATAAAACGTTAAATTATGAACCTATTCACCACTAAATGTTGAATTTCATAGACAAAGCAAGATTCTTTACTCAATTCATGGAAAAGAGATTACACAAATGAATCATAGCATATAAGTATAAAAAGTATACATACTACTTATAGATTTTGCTTTCTGAACGAAAAAAAGTTCTTTAACTTTTTCGTAAGGCACGTCAACTGAAATATTCGACAGAAGATATTAAATGATTCATCTAAATGTCACCTATAAACCAACAGATAGTAAATTTCATAGACAAAGCAAGATTTTTTGCTTGAATCACAGGAAAAGCGATAACATGAACAATAAAACTAAAATTTATCATTCAATTGATATAATATAAAACAACGAGGAACTAGAACACGAAAAGAGATAGAATTAAACAGTACGTATGCGGAATAAGTTCGAAAAAAGGTAGAGACCTTTTTCGAAAGCGCAAAGGCGGACTCAATTAAACTGAAAACGTTTTAAATTAACACACCTGGTCGTTATAATTGGCCGCGGGTTTCAGCGTGTAAAACTGAAAAGTTTCTACACGGCGGGTATACGAAATGTACTACGATCGCTGCCAGAAACTTTCTCGAAAACTGTATCCACTATTATATAATGTATAAAACTTTTTCTGCCCTGAAAAAACTTTTCCTTCGTTGGAAAAAAGCGAAAACGGCGGCAGAGGTGAATTTAAACGAAGTACCGCACGAACAATGCCATGTCTGAAATTAATGTTGCAAATTAAAAAATCAAATATATCTTCATAATAAGTGAATCAATTAAATAATATTAAAAATTTTAAAAGATTCAATATCGAAAAAAAAAGTTTGAACATTGTGTAAAGATCAGACAAAAAATATGGTTATTTAAAAGTTTACTTCATTAAAAGTTAGTACCTACTTAGTATATTCATTAAGTAAATCTCGAAATCATTGCTTTATGAAAATATTTTTTTCGGTTTGTGTTTATATTAAAAAGTAGTAAATTCGTTATGAATTTTTACACCGCTCGTAATAAAGGCATTAATTCAGTATCGCACGGTAAAGTTAGTTTCACTTTTTTCTGTCTATATTTAAAAGTTGAATTTTTTTTATTATTATTTTATATCTGACGCGCCAAACTTTCGAAACGATTTTCAAACTCGCGAAAAAATGCGAAAAAAATCGGTATGAGAGTGAAGCCGGGTGGCTGTATGAAAAAAATAAATTTAATTCTACAGCATCACACGTAAGCTTAAAAAGAATTTTTTTAATATTAAAATTTTCTTTGATATCCTTCTGAATATATGAATTTTCGTCGGTCGCTTATCATATGAAATATTCGAATTAACGACGAAAAAAGGGCCTAATTTAAAAGTGAATAAATAGGATATAAAAAATATTAAAAAAATGAAATGCCCTTTATTCAAATTGATAATTTTTGTATAGTTAAATACTGGATATTTTTGGATTCACTGAGGTTAAGTGAGAATTAGCACGGCCAGTAAATGGACGAGATCATTTATATAATATGAATGTTACGCAAAGTTTGTGTGATCGTTTTGTTTATGAACGAAGCAAAGAATTTAGTTTTATCTATAAAATTTAACAAGGTGCGTTTGATACTCAAAAATATTTGGAAATTTTGGTTCCTGAACGGAAAAAAGGTTTGCCACCACTGACATAAGAAACGTAAATTGTCATATTTGACAGAAGATGTTAAATATCAACTATAAACCACTAGATCTTGTTAAATTTCATGGAAAAAGCAAGATTATTTGCTTTGTTCGCGAACAAAACGATTACACAAACGTAGCGAAACATAAACACACTTAAAATGGTGAAATTTCATTCATACTATTTTTAATATTATTTAAAAAAATAAATAATATATATGAAAAGTAATATAAAAAAAACACTAACAATATTTACTCAAAACATAAAACGTGGATGTTCCCAACGAACCTTATATTAAAGCCATTTTCGCAATAAAAAAAAATCATGTATACGCATTATACAAATGCGAAAAGCTATAGAAAAATTACATCAAGAAAGGCGGAATAAAAAGCGAAAATAACATAATAAAAAAAATCCATTTTTTTTCAGATACGAATCGGGGGGCAAGGGCTGGAAGGGGGGGGGGCGTCGACTGCGACGAATTTTCGGAATCTTCAGTTTTCAGCCAAAAGAGGAGCACGCGAGACATAAAAGGAATGAAAAATGGGAAACGAATTCGTGAAAAATGCGACAGTACACAACGCTGTTTGGCAACCATTGGTTTTCTTACTAAAAATAGGACGGTTCTATCAAACATGATTGGAATTTATTTTTTTTCAATTTCGGACTCATTCAAACATGGCAAAATAAATTGAAATTATTTGTATAGATCGTATATAATAAATATCGCGAGAATGATTGAAAAGAAAATTGAATACAAATAGTTTGAAAAAGAAAAATTGTGATATTTCAGTATAAATAAATTAAATTTGTTTTGTATGTAAGTTATAAATTAATTTGTACGATATCAAATAGAGTTCATATTAAATGATTTATCAGTATAACATTTCGAAAAATTTCCAGAATATCATAAATAAATATATGAAAAGGTGTGTTTGATAGATTTTCCAGATAAAATATCATTTCAGGAATATTCAATAATATTTTGAAATGATGTACTGAGGCAACCATTTCAATAAGCTTCATATTATCATACATAAGTACATAATATAATACATATATTCAATATTTTTTCAAATCATATCGAAAAGACTAATTACAATAAGGCAATGAGTTATTTTTGTAAATTTCCATAGCGATTCTCCATGGTGAGAGCAAATGTAAGTATATATTATATTACGCAACGTTTGTGTAATTGAATTTTTTGTGAAATTTAATGTCATCTGTTGGTTTTATTAAAAAAAAATAATGTTTAATGTAATGTCACCTGTCAAATATAATAGTTGACGTGTCTTACGATAAACCTACGGAAGGCAGGGAAAGACTTACATTGTCGATTTCAGAGTATCACAATGTGATTGAAAAGAGCGTTGAGGACCACAAATGAAAAAGCTTGGCTTTGTAAATCATAAAAGATCTCATTTAAAAGATGAAAGTTGAGGTGTCAACGCAAGAATTTTTGCGCTTTTCACAAAAAACGCAATCGAACTAATGGTGCCAAACAAATGAGCATATTTAACCTTATCCATAGGATGAAAAATATAAAAAAAACACACACCGAGTACATATATTATATTTCAATGAAAAAAAATCTCAAAAAAGGCTCTCGATTGCTGGCCAAACAAAGTGGCCATTTTAGAAGATAAAAGTTCAGGAGTCACCAGTTAAAATGATCATTTTGATACGGATGTCAAATTTTGTTTAAATTTCACAATCGACGCAAGAATTTTTGCGCTTTTCACAAAAAACGCAATCGAACTAATGTAGCGAAAAAAATGAACATATTAAATCTCATCCTTAAAATAATGAAAAATATAAAAAAAACACATACCGAGTACATCATCCCCTATATATAATAGCGGATTTATATGTGTGTGTGTGTGTTCGTCTGTGTATCTGTGTGTCCGTATGTTCGATGACGCTCACTATTTTAAAACGACGCGTCGATACGATATTTTATTGCATCTATAAAATTATTCTTCATGCGTATATGGTCTTTGTACGTATACACTTAACGTCTATAATATCATGCTTATGACAGCGTCTCTATTGACTCATGCAATACATCGATCATTACGCAGTGGAAAAAATATTTGAATCCCCTATACATGTATATAATCATCGATGACAGATAACAAATGAACTATTTTGATTTTATTAATTAAATATTCAAATCGGGTACGGGCATCGACTTTAAAATAAACATATAAACATCCTGATGTTATTAACATCGGGCCTATATACTAGTATATTATATTTCAATGAAAAAAAATCTCAAAAAAGGCTCTCGATCGCTGGCCCAACAAGGTGGCCACCTTCATCCGCGACGAGGTTCGAGGGGAGGGGGGGTCCGCGCAAAAGTGGCGAAGTTATGAAAGATGTAAATTTCGAACCACCCCCCGGACCACCCACCGGTTCATGGAATCGAGGGATGATGGAAATATGGTTTGCGGGAGGGGTGCTGAAGGATCGCCTTTTAGCGTTTGATAATGCGCGCCTTTATTCATTTTCCGTTTCGGATCCGGAGTCCCGTCCGGTGCAAATCCGGATTACCGGAAAATCCACTCCGGGATTTTCCGAGATACCGGAACGTATTGCAGGGACGAGTCGTAAAAGTGTCGTATACGAAAATCGCAATCGCTTTTGTACATTTCGCTCGTTTCCAAAGCGACGTTATGGTAAGTTTGTTTTTGGACTTGTGCAATAATATGGTTCGCTTTGATACGTATCAAAACATATACTAAATATAAGGAATATAAAATCTAAAACGCAGGATTATATGATAGTAGTATATAGGCCCGATGTTAATAATATCGGCTGTTGATAAATGATACTATTACGTAATAAAATAAAAATTGAATATATTTATGCAAAATTATTTTATAACCGTGCCGTTACGTGATGTAATAAAATAAAAATTGAATATGTATATGCAAACATATTTTATAACTGTGCCCTTGCGAAATGTCTCCAGAATATAAGATTATATAGGATAAGATTATAGCCGTTTTTATAATGACCATAAAAACTAAATTCGGAGCTCGCGTTATAGCCGTTCTTGTGTAGCAATTATAGCTGTTATATTTGAACGACATACAGGCTAAATTGGAGCGATAAGTCGAGAGCCTCAGCATACAAACAAATATTTTTGGGAATTCCAATTTTTTTCCACCGCGTAATAATCGACGTATTGCATAAGTCAATAGAGACGCTTTCATAAGCACGATATTATAGACGTAAAGTGTATATGCATAAAGGCCATTGTTATTAGAATAACTTTCAATAATTTTATAGATGCAAAAAATTATCGTATCGACGCGTCGTTTTAAAGTCGCGAGCGTCATCGAACAGACGGACAGACGGACACACACACACACTCACAGAAATCCGCTATTATATATAGGGGATAGGGGATAAAAATAATTATTTTTTTTAATGTTAATCAAAGCAATATGAGCAGTTTCAACTTATAAACATTTTATTAAAAATTAGAGAAAGCTCCATGATGAGTAAAAACATATTATATCCATGAATGTACTATAAGGTCCCATATTTAATATATTATAATATGTAGTATTTGAATTTTTTAAATTATTGTATATTTTTCGAATAAATGGAGCTATTTTACGATGCGTGATTGTTTCATTTTTTTATGAATTATGAATGGCAATAAATAAAGTAGCAAGAGGAAATTAGTAACCTGAACGCAGAACGTTCGGTCTTTCATTAAACGCAATTATACGACAATTAATTATTCACAAACCAAAAGAGAGAGAAAGTAAGTGAAAGAGAAAATGGAAAAATAAGAGAGTAAGAGAATTCTCTGCGAAGTAATAATTTCCGAAAGTTATAAGCCTATTTGTCAAAGTACGATCAAACAAAAGCAATATAAACTCGCTGCAAGCGAGAAAAAAAAACGCGACAGGAAAAATCGGGCGAAGTTTGTCACCGTTTGAAGTTTACGAATGTCAACAATGATAATTATCAAGAATCGGTTCGAACTTTTTCATTATCAGAATAACTTCAAAAGAAAACATCTTGATTTAATGTAAAAAAGAAAACTTGAAAACCTTCGATTTTAACTAGCGCAATTATTATTTTGACTAATAAAGTATAATAACGATTATTATGTATTAAAAATAATAATATACATGATAAAATATTATTGCTAAAAGCAATGAAAACAGATCCCGAATGATAAAACCCACTCGCGCAAACCGATCCTTTGAAGGATAAAGAAAACGTAACGAAAAAACCCAACAGTGGCGCGAATTTTGAAGGCTTCCGGCTCATAGCCGAAGAATTAGCGAGACTTAAGAGTTAAGAACAAAAGGCGGGCACCCTCGTGTCGAAAGGCTTCGTCTTACATTCAAGAAGAAGACGAACAGCGGATAGTAGAAGGCTTTTGCGGTTTAAACTTATCCCGGACGTCGCTAAATCTTTTCCCGAACGCGGAAAAAACTCGGAAAAAGCGAGACACTCTCCGTTCTCGGTGTGTGGTTTCGTGAGCATTTGCTTTATATTAAAGTGTTCGTGTGTTGTGTGTGTATGTATGTGCCGAAACAATTTTCTCGGACACGTCGATTAAACCGGAAAAACCCCCGTTGAGACTTTTCCCGGCACGTTTTCAATCACGCGACCGCAAAATCACACAAGGAAAACTCGCTTTAAACACGAGTTTTTCATTAGTCTATACAGTATTTAATATTCTTAAAACATTGATATTTAGTCTATTCATCGTTCTTTCAAGAAACAACATCAATAATTTTCATATTCATGAACAACTTTTGTGACAATATTTTGAGAAAATACCCTAACTTTCTCTTTATATCCAATATTATCAAAAGTTTCATAATATAAGTTTTATTACAAGCATTAATTACTGATATTATATAACAAGTATTGAATTCAATAAATTAATATAATCATACATCGTTTATATTAAAAAAAAATAATACTTACTCTGAAGAAACTTATACAAACTTTCATTTGCATTAAAAATGCATTCATACATATTACACACAACAACGACGGCTCAAAATCTTCAACACCACATCACATCCATCCTGTAAACAAATTTCCTCGAAGATCTTTACTATAGCACTCATAACACCTTCAAAAATATTAAAAAGCGTCACAAAACCCGAAACTACACACACACGACCTTTCAGACGCTCCAGACTCCAAAACCCGAAGCCGGCGCCTCGCTGAAAAGGCGCTCACTAAATAATTCATTTCTGAGCATAAAACGGGGCGAGAGAGGGCACATAATAACGTCGTATATCCGAGATAAGTGAAAACCTGCACGGGTAAATCCTCGCCGACCGTTAAAACGATGAATAAATAACACAAAAGCGACGGACTGACCCGACTCATCGCTCAAAAAACGGCCATACGTGAGCGGCCGTTTTCTTTTATTTTATTTTATTTTTTCCGGTTGAATTTTGTTATTATTTATATTTCCTCGCAGGTGGTTCGGGTGGTACGAATTTGAAATTCAAATGCGCAAAGCGGGATGAACGAGCGAGAGCCGATTTCGCGCGGACGAACGCCATAATCGAAACTTAATTAAGTGTTGGGGTTTGTGTGTGTGTGTATGGAAGGTTATTGTTGTGAAAATAGTGCAGATTGATGGTGATCGATTGTTTAGAGATGATTTATCGAGGTGTATCGATCTTTTTCTGAGAAAATTTCGGTTTGCGTTGATTCATTTTAAATATTTAAGTATGATCGATTTTTAGTTCATATGCTGAAGTTTTTTGACACAATAAGATGACTTACTCTCAAATAGTTGAATATTAAAAAATTAAAATATACCCAAACCTCTTTTTACACGAGAATACGTTTCAGAGACTTACCGTTTATAAAAACTGTATTATGACCATATCGAAATTGAAGATAAATTCTATTAATATACTTGAATAGAATTTCTATTCAAATATATCAATAGCCTACCTCACATTACACCTACCTACTACACCTACTTACTACATTATACCTACTTCACAAAAAGTTATATGAAAAAAATTTGTCATGAAATCATCAAAAAATATCGAAAATTTTCATTTATCAACTATAATTGCAAACTGATTTCCTACAGATCTTACCATTGTAGCATAATAATACTTTTTTATTTTCCCACCGCG
>JAOXNN020000039.1:710281-728207 GCA_028571205.2 Hydropsyche betteni | reverse complement strand
TATAAGATTATAGCCGTTATTATAATGACCATAAAGACTAAATTTGGAGCTCGCGATTCTATAGAACAGGCGAGAATGATTTAAATAGTGTAGCGATTATAGCCGTTATTTTAACGAGCATACAAGTTAAATTGGAATGGCAAAGCTAGTAGTAACATCGGCTGCCCGACGCCCGTACTAGATTTGAATATTTAATAAAATCAAAATAGTTCATTTGTTATCGTCATATAGACAAAGCCAGTAGTTAGTAGGTAATAAGCATCATATTATAGACGTTAACTGTATACTCATAAATACCATATTACTATAAAAAG
Organism: Hydropsyche betteni; assembly: GCA_028571205.2. Classification (NCBI taxonomy): domain Eukaryota; kingdom Metazoa; phylum Arthropoda; class Insecta; order Trichoptera; family Hydropsychidae; genus Hydropsyche; species Hydropsyche betteni. The sequence continues at coordinate 727,893 of JAOXNN020000039.1, read as the reverse complement.
TGGGGAGCGTCATTCGAACGAACGAGCACACACAGAAATCCGTGATATAGGGGATATTCATGATCTTAGAAGTGTCAATGGTAAAGTTAGATTTTGTTTTTAGTTTAAATCTAATTGTTATCTATAAAACGAGCTAAAGTTTCGTAAGTGTAAAAGAAAGCAAGGAAAAAAAATTCTAATTCCAGACAATAAAGGCGTTTAATTTTGAAAAACATCGACAAAGTATATATAGAAATTTTACAAACGACGCATCAAATATCGATAGCCAAAGTATTAATTAATGAAATGTGTATTTTGGAGAAAGTGTATGTATGGCTGGATTAAAAAAAATCAATATATCGAATAATATAATAGTTAAAAAGTTGTTGAAAAATAATATAAAAAATTATCATTTGTGCCATTGGCTGTACTAAATAATGGATTTAATGAGAAAACTTTTTGGTACGATATGAAAAAGATGTTTTATCTCTATGTGGGTGTATCTAATCTGTTAAACGATCGATAAAAACTAATATGTCTGATATGGTAATGATTGATATGTACGCAAATTGATTATGGTTGCTGTATTCTGATAAATATTTTAGTGATATTTAAGTTGGAATTTGAGTCTTGGAACTGAATACCTTTGAATTAAGATGAAATGATATCCAATATAGTAGGAAATAGGATAATATGTAAAGATAACTTACGTAGCGAATAAATGTAATAGGGAAAAAAAGTTTAAACATCTGATATTGTCTAAAAAACCTTCTACGACTTTGTATAAGTAGTGTATGATAGTATTTATAACAAAATAATTGAGAAGGTAATTTAAAATATTTGAAAGTTCAAGACAACCCGAAGAAATTTTAAAATAAATTGAATGATTAAACACTCACTAACGAATATAGTAATTTAATATGAACGCAAACAACGATTTGACTAAAATACAATTAACAAGTAAATCCGTTCTTTAAAAAACATCAAAATTCAACCACTCCTTTTCAATATCTCTTAAGAATAAATCATGAACATAACAGTGGTCAGATTCTGATTACTACAATAGAACCAAACTTTTATCAACCATTCGACTCATTATCCCTCAAATGATCCAAAACCCACAAAAAAACAATCACCCGCCAATTTTCTCACACAACTAACCGCATATTCAAATCGAGCTTAATCATTTAACACGTTCAGCGCCGCAGTCGGACAAATCGCAACACCTCCAGGTTTCCAGAACGACGTCTGCCATAATTGGAATTAAAATTCTAGGGATGCGACACGTTAACGAACTGCAGTTAGTTTTGTGCACGTGCAAATTGCGCAATTTGATAAATTTCGCATCGCCGATTCGCGGGCTTAACGCGTCCCTTTTCGGAGAATTAATAAATTCAGTTTTGAATGTTTCAGACTCGATTCTGAAAATTTGCAATTATTATTTTTTTGTTTGGCGTGAAATGATTTCGTATTTAAAATGGATTGTAGCTGATTTTAAATGAGCCCAAGTTGGCGTATACGCAATAAAGTTGAGCGGTTTGAAAGTTTATGGATAAATTGGTTGTATTTTTTTAAATGAATAATCAATTATGAAGTAAAAAGTATTCGTTTTAATAAAATTTTGCTCAATTCTTAATATATTCTAATTGAATCATATCATAAAAATATACATTGTAATTGATCTAAAAAAAAAAGTAATACACCCAAGTCTCTTTTTACACAGAGGATACGTTCCAGAAACTACTGTGTTAAAAAATGTATGGTGACCATAAAAAATATGAAGATAGATTCCATAAGTATATTCGGATCGAACTTCCGTCCAAATAGACTTAATAAAAAAATGCGGAAAAATATTGTCATGTGAAATCATCATTTAATAACTATGATCGTATACTGGTCTACTTCGGATTTTACAATTGTAGCATAATAATACTTTTTTTATACTAGCTATGTTTCAATAAAAAAAAAACAGGTTAAAAGAGTTTTAGGTGTACATCCGTCGATACAATAATAAGTTGCTTGAAGAACTATTTATAAACGTGTACGAAGCAGTCTGTAGTTCGTTAAACGGCGCATAATAATATTCATACAATAACATTACGCAGTTTGCGAAAATTATTTACGAGTTTCCGTTCAATTTTACGCTACGCATTTTCCTCTTCAGTGGAAGGAAGCGACTTGTCCGCTTTTAATAATATTAATATTGTAAGTTTGAAAAGCGCACGTCAAAGTTTACGAGAATATTGGGTTATTACTAGAACTAAAAAGCTCACTACTCATGGTGATATTTATTTACATTTGTACTTGTATACTTCGCGAAGATATTGTTAGACGCCATTTTGCTATGTTGAAAGTAGGGATTTTGCAATCAAACAATTATTTAAAGAGAATAATCAAGAGTTTTTATCCAAAGTAATGTCTATTGTTAGCTATGTGTTGCAATCATCTCTAAGGTAATTTGTGGATACCGTCCCAATAGAAATGTTTTTGTTTTAAGGCAAAAGAATTTTCCACTTTTTCATACGTTTCAATGTAATGTTTAGAAAATGCGTGCGTCATCAATCGAAACTAGTAGTAATGTAAAAGAACAAGATTTCGTAAGTATGACGGAAGTGTCTATATTTGTGTTTTAACTTTCTTCTGATTGGTTTTGAAATTTGTGATAGTGCGTTATCGCCAATGTTTTGTAATTTTCTATACATTTTAAGCGATTGAAATTATTATTTTTAAAATCATTGAATCAACAATCATAAGCGTATCAAGATGGAAAACGTTTACCATACGTTTTTCGAAGTATTAGGTTGTACCAATACGAGTATCCGTTTTTTATTAGAATAACCGATCTTTTATTTATAAAAAAAAAATTAACTATTTACATTTTGTTTTCGGTTTTGTCTTCGAATTCTCTTTTTTCGGCGCGAATTTGTACAACTTCAAGCATTAAAATGTCTAAGATGTCAATTTGACTTTCAGAAATTTTTATATATGAAGATCTAAACCTTGTTAAATACCTACCAAATAGATATCAACATATGTGTAAATCTATCTATTCAAAAAAATTCTAATTCTCCACCAGTATACTTAAACAAACAAATCAATAAAAACCGATGAAAACCTTCATCTAAAATCTGAAATCCATCGACTTGCACCGAAACCGACAACAACACCCCCACGACCTCAACATCCGATGCAAAACGGCCACTAATTAATTATGACGGCGTTCGTAATTTCGGTATCGGGTGTGCAAACAGCCCCAGCTCGGCTGACTCGGCTACTTCGTTGTTGTGAGAGTACTTTCGGCACACCCTGTGGCTGGATAAACAGCTGAAAACTGGCTGAAATGTCGGCGGGGCGGTTTCGGGGTGTGGAAGGACGTGGGTTCGATTTTGATGGATCGCGGTGTGGATTTGTTGCGTCGTTTATTGGATAAGTTGGGAAGGTGTTTGTTTATTAATTATGTGAGTGATTTCGACGGGGTTCTTAAGTTGAGCGAAACGTGACGCGGTCAGCAAATGAATATGAATGATCTGAGTTGGCGAAATGTTTTAATTTTGTAGTGATATTGATACGGTTTTAATAGATGTTGTGCGTCGTTTGCGAAATTGCTTAGTTTACGTATGGCGCAAAACAATTTTGCGTCATATGTGAACAATATAATGGGATGGCGCTTTTTCGATGTTTTTTAAAACTAAACGCTTTCACTATTCGAAATATGAAATTATTTTTTAACTGTTTTTCTTTCCACCCAACAAAACTGTGGCTTTGAAGTTAACAATCAAGACTTAAAGATATAAAAAAAAACTAAGCCCAATCTAACCTAACCATTAAAACTAGCGCTTTATTGATGTTTTTTTTAAACTAAACGCCTTCATTAACTGAAATTTTATTTTTTTTCATTGCTTTTCTATCACCTAATGAAACTTTAAACTTATCGAAAAATAATCAAACACAATATAACCTAACCATTGACACTTTCAAGAATATAAAAAAGAAGATGTCCAAATTTTCATCAACAAAGTTCTATCCCACTATATAATATTATTCATATACGACGCAATTTTTTGTGCCGTACATGAAATCAGCAATTTCGCAAACGATATGAAATAATAATAATAATTCGAATATCGAATTTGAAGAATTATACTATTTTAAAAATTGAACAACCTGACAGATCCCCTATATATAATAGCGGATTTCTGTGTATCTGTTCGATGACGCTCGCGACTTTTTATAGTAATATGGTCTTTATGCGTATACAGTTAACGTCTATAATATGATGCTTATTACCTGCTAACTACTGGCCTTGCCTATATGACACCTGGTGACAATAACAAATGAACTATTTTGATTTTATTAACTAAATATTAAATATTCAAATCGGATACGGGCATCGGGCAGCCGATGTTATTAACATTGGGCCTATTTACTAGTCTAAATACAAAATCCGACGAAATATTCAAACGATAAATTAAAAATATTAAAAAAAAAATCAAAACTAAATCGAACGACCATTTTCCCGAAACAGAAACGCGTCAAACATAAACGCGCACTAATGGAATGTTAATAGCAACGGCGCAAAGTAACCCCCCCTCGCGATTGATTAATAGCTTTTAATTCCGGCGTCGTTAATTTCGCCGGCCCGGTTGACATTTTGTGTCCAAACAAAAAGTGGCCACTGGTGCTCAAGTGTGGTGTCCTCTCCAATTACCATAGGGAATTCGCAAAGCCGGCGGAACGGTCCAATTACCGTCGGCCGAACTTTGGCCGGTTTCGGCCAAATAAAAGTGAGTCCATAGTTTGCGATACTTTGTTATAAAATGTAGAAATTTTCGAGATCGATCTTTTTTTTAATTTTTCAAAAATAAAATTTCATAGAATGTGTGAACGAAGTGGAAAATTTTTCGATTCCTTTGCTTGTATTAATTTTCGCAAAGTCAAAGCGTTTTTTTTTTCCGAGCGTAAATTCTATATAACTTTAGGAATTAATTAAAATATTTTAATTAAACATATCATTTTCGTCCGAGTTTTAATTACGCAGTATGTTTTATAAGAATAATTATCATTGGAGCAAATTGAATAATTTCTGATTTGCGATTCAGAGATTTTAATTTTATATACGGATGAATTAATACGGGAAAACATGACGGCTGAAATTGAAAATTTGTCATCGAAACATGATAAAAGGGATCGAAAACGTTTTAACAGATCATCGAATAATCCAACCGTTAAAATATTAAAAAAGGGAAACATTTCGGCTTTGAGTCGGATTTGGGATATCAAATGGATAACGAAAACAAACATAGAAGCAATTCAGTAAAGGAAATACTTTTCTGTGCTGAAAGTCGTTCAAAAAACAAATAACGAATTCATGTTATCGTACAGATCTATAATCAAAGAATATTATATATACAAAGTGTGGAAAATATCAGTAATTTTCATCCATTCAATATTTCTATGTTCAAAGGGAAATTACGTACGCGGATTAGGGTTACTGAAAACCCGGGTTTTCAAAACCCACCGAGTCCGAGTCTAATATTTTGGAAACTCCAAGAGTTCAAGTTGAGTTCAGATTTAAAATTAAATATATTAAAATCATCCGATAAGTAAATATAATTATATCCGATTACTGAATATGTTACATGAGCACCTTGACCTAGTTACTATTATATTTTTTTTATTAATTGGTCAATTTTATTTAGTTTGATGAGTTGAATTTGTTATTTGTTTATTAATTCATTATATTTTTTATTGATTTATTTAATTAATCGTATATAATTTATTGGTGATTTGTGATTAAATTCTTTGGGTTAATCATTACCCGGCAAATCCGAGTCCGAGTCGAGTTGAATGCAGAAACCCTAGCTTCGAGTCCGGGTAAAAAGTCATTACTTGGCGAATCAGAGTGAGAATTAAGATAAGTCCAGAAACTTTAGCCCAAACTCATCTAGTTTTGATCCCCGAGTCTTGAGAATTTGTTAAAGTTAATCATTACCCGGCAAATTCGAGTCCGAGTCGAGTTCAATTTAGAAACTCTAGCTTCGAGTTCGGGTAAAAAGTCATCACTTGGAGAATCCGGGTCAGAATCAAGACGAGTCCAGAAACCCTTATCCAGACTCGCCTAGTTTTGATCCCGAGTCTCAAGTCCAGATCAAAGATCATAACTCGACAGCTCAAATCCATCGAGTCCAAAAACCCTAAAACTGATTACCTACACCGAATTTCAGAACATCCTGAAGAAAAATCGTTCGAAAACATAAATCAAAAGAGCTCCACAGATAAATTTCGGTCCAAGACCGTTTAAAAGCTGACGAATTAAGCAATTATTTAAACGGCGGCTACCGTATTGCGCCGCGGGGACCCATTGGCGCGAAAACGCGCAACCATAAAATGAAGCCGTGAAACTCTTAATTGAAAATCTTTATGATACGGAAACTGCCAGGGGCGGGGGCGGGGTAATAAGATTTTTTTAATGCGTCCTTAAGAGGCAATTAAGTTGCGCGTCTCTACAATGTTACACCGGCGAGAACTCGACGAAGTTTCAACCTCTGGAAGTGGATTGTTTATGTGCGAAATTTGTTTAATTTATAACGTGGCGGTTATTAATTGTGGGAAAATAATTTTTAGCGGGTTCTGTATGCTGTTATATGTCGGTTTGCGGTGTGTTGGATCGATTTCTGTTTGATCCTGATTGAGATGATTGTCAATCGGGTCCCTAATCTGAGTCATCGTCGATATTGTGTGTAGTTTGCATAGTTTATGTATTTCATCACGAAAAGTGATGGAATGCACCAGAATCTGCCATGTGACGGATTATAATTTCGTCAACGTATTATCCGATATTGCCATTTCGACTGTACGTAGTCCTTTCAATAATTGTCAGATCGGTCGTGAAATATTCAAATTCTATGCCCTGACCGTTGATGCGGAAGAACAGACGCGATCTATGCAAAACGGGACACAAACGAGATACTATCAATCCGGAAGTGAAATTTACAACAGAAAGCTTATATGTAATGTTTTAGGTGCACAAATTAACAATGAGGATTTCGTAATTAAATAAAACACAATAATTTTAAAATAAATGTCAAAAGTACTTTATACATAGTGACATCCATCGTTTCTTTCATCTTTCAGGTAATTTGTAGATTTTTTGAACTAAACCATTCAGAGATCCAATTTTCAACTTTTTATAAAATGCGAAAATATAAGTTCATTGAACTCGTAATTGTGACAACAATAAATGAACTGCTTTTATTTATTAAATATATTCAAATCGAGTACGGGCATCGGGTAGCCTATATGTCAAAAACAAATAACAAATGAACTATTTTGATTTTATTAATTAAATATTAAACATTCAAATCGGGTACATATTTTGGGTTTTCATATTTTATCGTTTTCCGTTTCTTAACAAATCTACAGTCGATGTTGCTAACATCGGGCCTATATACTAGTACGCATATAAAGACCATATTCGCGAAAAAGTCCCGAGCGTCATCGACACAGACAGACAGATATACAGAAATCCGCTATTATATATAGGGGATATAAATTGAAATAATACACACTACAAATAGCAAAATCAAGATACACTATCTCAATATATTCATACACACAAAATAGAGATTCCATTGAATCGCACATCGAACCCGATGAACGGAACGCGATTTTCGGCATTCAAATTTGAGACGCGATAGTTTCGCGCCGCTGATCCTTCAAATGCAGCCCGTAGCCATCCGAGCGGGTTAAACGCGACAGGAATATTAATGACACAATTAAACGTGTCCGTGACATCCGTGACCCGTCGCTGAAGCCGCTTTCAGGAAAAAGGTGATAAATACGGCCGAAAAGGGCGTAACGAATCGGGCCGATGGCAAAAAGCTGCGGTGGACGCAGCCGAGAGCTACAGCCTGGCTGCGATTTTCGGAATGGAGGTTTTGTGTTTGAAAGGTGTCTTTTGTTGGGGTGTTTCGATGGGTTGTTGTGGAGGGAGGGAGGTTGGGTGGGTTGGAGGTGAAGGGTTTTGAAATTGTCTTAAGTTTGTTGGTTTTATAATGTCGTGAAGTGGAATAGATCTTGTAATTCATAAATACTTCTATGGTAAAATAAGTGAAAAATTTTCAAGGGTTTAATTGAAATTTTCTGCTGAAGAAGGTTTGAGGTTGTATGAGCCGATTGTATGAATTGTTGAAGAAGGGTTTTGAAATTGTCTTAAGTTTGTTGGTTTTATAATGTCGTGAAGTGGAATAGATCTTGTGATGTATGAATATTTCTATGGTAGAACAAATGAAAGATTTTCAAGGATTTTATTGAAATTTTCTGCTGAAGCTTTGTGGTTGTATGAGCCGATTGTATGGATCGTTAAAGAAGAATTTTCAAATTGTCTTAAGTTTGTTGGTTTTATAATGTCGTGAAGTAGAATAGATCTCGTGATGTATGAATTTTTCTATGGTAAAAAGAAAAAGTGAAAATATTCAAGGGTTTTATTGAAACTTTCTGCTGAAGAAGGTTTGAGGTTGTATGAGCCGATTGTATGGTTTTGAAATTGTCCTATTATTTAGTCTCATAATGACGCGAAGTGAAATAGATTTTGTAATGTACAAATTTTTTTGTGGTAAAAAAAAAGTGAAAACTTTTTAAGAATTTTTAATATTTAGAAGCAGAAAAGTAACTCTCAAACATCTTGTATTTTAAAACCATTCATTGTCAAAAAAATTGATATAATAAAATCAAACAAATCACACCATATATTGTTTAAATTTGGTTTTTATTTTCCACAAATAAAAATAGAAAAACTTCCACATTCTTAGCACATTTCAAACCGAAAACTTCTCAAAGAAAACCATCAACAACAGGACACAAAACTACCACGAAAATGCCCAAAATCTGAGAATCCAGACCCAACATTACACACAATAAGCGTAACGCGGACGGCTCTGCTAATAGGGCGCAAAAGGTTAACTAACAAGCCGGGTTTCCCCTAATCAGTACAGAAAGGGAAAAAATTACAACGGACCTACACCACGGAGCGGCGTTACGGTTTTGGACCGGCGTCAGTTGTTACCCGAATTTATGCGAACTTCTAACGCCTTTAATTACCGGCCAAAAGAAACGGAACGTAATGAGAGGGACCCGCGCTCAAAGGGTCAAATCACGTATCAAACTCGCTATTTTTTTCCGTATCCCCTTTTTTCGGTTAGTTGTGGATGTTTTTTTGAATGTTCCGTGTCGTTTGACTCGCTTCGGACGGATGTCAAAGGCGATTTTCTTGTTATGTAAGTTTAATTGCGTGTCGAGTCGTTTGACGTATGTCAAAATGTACGTGTGCTTAATTATGAAAATTTCGATTAAAAATCAAAGTTATGTAAGAGAAATTTATAATCGCACGATCAATTATAACTGATGGGTCTAATTTTGGATTCAGGTCTTATTAAATTCTGTAAAGCCTCATAATTCAAACCGAATTCGCAATAATCTTAAAATTAATTTCAATATACGAAGAATTCGTTCGAGCACAATACAACAGTCGACAATAAATCAAAAGATATTGAAAAAAATCCCTATACGTGCCCACCCTGCAGCGGGCGAGGATTAAGAACAGTTTCTCGACCCTTTGAAATTGCCTCTTATATTGCACATAAAGAATTTTGATGGTTTCAAATGTGATCCTTTGAAATGCGAGATATGCATATAAAGATTCCTTCGCATCCCCGAAAAGAACCCCTTCGCACCCGTTTATAAACCGCAAACACTAAATATTTTCCGCAAGGGTCAAGTTTCTTACTGACACCCTATACGTTTTATTCCGTATATAAGGGGGACGGATTCGAGAACAGAAATCTCCAGCAGTGGATGAATACAAAACGTCATATTTGCATTTTATTATTGTTCATGACTATTCGCTGAATATGTAATGTTTTTAATAATGTTAGTTGAATCGATGTGTGTGTGTATGAATTATTTCATGATTCATTCAGTTATTAATTAGTCTAGAGATTAAAGATATTGCGTATCGGTAAAATTCTTGGATTAATTTATGTAGCATGATATTGTGGTTTATAACAATATGATGAAATTCCATGTCCATTTTAAAATTTTACATGGGGTCAAAAGTTACGGAAAACGGTTTTTCGTATATATTTAGTTAACTGTCACTTTCACAGAAAAATCTTGAGTTTAGTATTTAAATATTAAATTTCAAGTTCCATAACTCTTATGTTATAAAACAGTGTATTATATATTAGTATCTATGGGAATTATTTTGCCGTAGTGTACAGAATTGAAATTGATATTTAGCGTTCGGCGTTATCTTGCTACGTCCAGTTGTTTAAACTTTAAATTTGAACTCAAAATTTCGTACGGCAAATTGTGCAGGCAAACAGATCCGTTTTTTTTTGACTAAATTGGGTAACGTTAATCGTAGAGACGAATCAATTCCGTGAGTTTTATATAATAAAGAGATGAATCGATGAAAATTTTCAATCAACTTAATTAAAATATAAATTATATTCTAATATTTGATAATGTGTATAAAGATGAATCAATATCGATATGATACAAATAATTATATTTATACATAGCGAGACTGAACGGCGTCGTCTAATGGAAGCCATTTTGATCTGCAAATACACTGTTTATACATTAGCGTAAATTTAGGACAAAATTTACAATGATGTAACACACATCATATTTTCGTGACGCGAAAAAGGTGGGAAACGCATAATAAATATTTGGAAATTAATTAAATTGGAAACGAATACCTCACGAAACGTGATACGTTTGACATTTTTCCACTACGACGATGAAAGTCCATACCTGAAAAATGAAAAATAGCACACTTGAGTAAACAGAATATAATATGTGTCATGCACAAAAATGGAGAGTGAATTTTTTTAATAATAACCAGCCAGAATATGCATTGTTTACACAAATAGGGGTGCAGTTATATCATGAAATTAATTAGTTGATTATAACTACATGCGGTTTGATTAATTAGCTAATTATATTCAGCATAATCACCCGATTAACATTCACTTCATATTATAATATTACGTTGTATCACTTTGAGTATCCAAATTTTGTACATTCAAAAACAGATTCCGGGAACAATATTTGAATAGTAAATATTTTTACAATATTACGAAAATTGTTACTATAATAAAAAAAAAAACGGATATTCGAAGTGGTACAATCTAATAATATAATACAAAATTTACGAATCCGAACATATTACAACTTTCATTAGTAGCGGCCCCCGAAAAAAAGGCAAACGACATCTTCGTCCGGAAAACGGAAAACAATTTCGTATATAATCTGATTATTGAAAGTCGCAAGTGGGTTACAGATAGGGTGGGTCGTTTTCGAAAATTATAGCAGGAACGAACGTAGGAGATTCGATCGGCGATTGAAATTTAAAACGCAATTTGGAGTTATTCGAAAATCGCGCGGAGGTCTTAATTCGGTTAGGTGCTCGGCTTCTAATAGAATAGAAAAGGATCGAAGCGGTTAAATAGGAAATAGATAGGATCGAACGAGAATCGAATCAGACTTTTGCTTCTTGCTGTTTTTGTCGATCTCCGATGTTTTATGTATGGGACGTGCTTAAAACCGTTTTTGAAAATAATAATATAAATTATTTACTTAAACGTGTACATTCGAGTCTCTTTTTACATGGTGGATACGTTCTAGAGACTATTGTAACCTATGAAAACTGGAGATAAGTTCCATCAGTATATTCGGATGGAACTACCATCCGAATATACTTAATGAAAATGTGTAATGTAGAAAAATTTCGCTATGTGAAATCGCCAAAAAATATAGCAAATTTTCGTTTAATAACTATAATCGTATACGGGCCTACTATGGATCTTATCATACAACAAAATAATACTTGTTTTTTATTTTCGTATCGTGTTAAAGTGAAAAAAAAAACAGTGTAAAAAAATAAGCGATTCTCTTTTTTGAACCGTGTTATATTAAGAGTATTTGTTCAAATATTGGGAAAATTATTAAAATCAATAGATAACAAAATTTTTTTGATAAACATCAAAATTTAAATTAATAATACCATGTTGTTCCAACTACGTATCTTATATTTGTTACCATCGCAAAGTAAATTTTGGATTGATTAATAATGTGATTCTCTTATTGATCGACAAAAAAGACGCCTTATCAGCTGTTCGGTTTGCTTAGTCGGTAGGACTTATATATGAATCTAGCAAAATTGTGGTAGGGCTTATATTGAGAGCGGTCCTATAATTGGAAAAACACGATATGTCGCAATCCATGAATATTTTTAGTTCATATATATTTAACCGAATCCAACTTTATCTAAAATCAACCGAATCGATCGAAACAAATGAAATTTCCGAAAAAAAACCCAACTCAACGCAAAAAATGTATATTATCGATACATTGACTAAAATAACTGTGACAATCTATATTATATCAAATTTATATGAACGTTCGAAGTACACGAATTTTCACTAATCTACAACACGTATACGTAAAAAAAATCACAATCCCAACCGATCCACTCCAATACGGACCTCATACAAATTTCAAAAAATAAAAACACCGAACACATCGACACATCGAACATTCCCAAACAGAAGCGAACCGAACAAAGAGCGGACAGGTGTACCGAGACAAAAAGCGCCGCAATACCTACAATAGAATTCAAAATGAAAAACGCAAAAGGAGAACCCCAAAGCTCCGCGGACAAAAAACATTCAAAATTGCCGACGAGAAAGCGCAGTTGAACCGTGACCGAGATGGCCGCCGAGATAACACACGTCTGCGAAAGCCTTTCGAAATCGAAGCTTTCGGACGATTCTGGTCACGGATTCGAAAGTCGACGAAAACAAAGCTCCCCGAACATTCGAATGTATTGAGGACTTTGCCGGTGCAGCGAACTTGCCTCATAATGGCGGTCCGTTACAACGTATCGAAACTTGTGTCTGATTGTTTGTTGCATGTTTAGAATGCCGTATAAACGACGTTGATGGTTGTTAATGCGGAATATGATAGGTAAGGAATATGCAGTTCTATGCGAAATTTCATTATATTATATTATCGAGACAGTTTAGACAGTGCTCGAGACTTGGAAATCTAAACTGGGTATACATTAAGTTCTTTGAAGTATGTAGTAGTCTTTGTTGTATATGAAAGTGGTGTAAATGCTAATTTTGGAAAATAATTGAATTGTGCTGAGATTTGAGGTGATGTGGATGTTGTATTTGTGAGTTTCTAATAAAAAAGTCAACACATATAGCTATGAAATGAAGAAAGAAAATATTATTGCATATATCTGTTATATTTGAGAATAGCGTATTTTCATTTACTATTTATGTAATACGAAATCACATTGCGAAATTTTTAACTCAAATTTAATATTATTTTTTTCAAATATAATATTATATGTACTATAAATACTTTCCATTTTATAATTACTCATATTTGTTCAAATCCGTACACAAATCATCATATTTTATAACGAAATATCTTTCGCTCATTTCACGAGAATATTACATTGTGTTGATTTGGTTTATTATAAAACATACAAAAAAGACATCCATTTAATTTAAATCAATGCTGAACTCATTTTGTTCAAAATTGGCGTTTACGTTATTTTCATAATATAACGGCTTATAACGTTTTTTTTAAATGATAGTGGTAATCAATCAAGAATCACTTGAATCAATTTTGAGTTTCGAAAACACTATTTTAATTATATTATATTACTACTAAATAGGCCGATGTTAATAACATTGGCTTTGTTAAGAAACGGAAAACGACAAAATGTGAACACCCGATTTGAATATTTAATTAATATAATCAAAATAGTTTATTTGTTATTTGTTTGTTGTGATATAAAGGCAAAGCCAGTAGTTAGTAGGTAATAAGCATCATATTATATTAAAGACGTTAACTGTATATGCATAAAGACCGTATTACTATAAAAAGTCGCGAGTGTCATCGAACAGATACACAGAAATCCACTGTTATATATAGGGGATACTAAATCTCAAAATTTTAACTACCACTTTTGAATTTGATATATTTAGAGCTTATAATAAGTACGTAACAGATTAAAAATATTTTAAAATATTGAAAAACACAAAACCGTAAATATCTCTAAACCAAAAAAAATCGAAACAAAACTGCATGGCATCGCATGCACTTTATAGCCATCGAACCACATGCATCCACAGTACGACATTTAGATGCAATTGTGTGCAATGCAAAACAAAAAAATGCACAAATGCATATGGAAACGTGCATAATGCACACTGCGAGCTGGATGAACGGTGGCGCGGCACTGTCATAAATTATGCGACGAGTTCGCCCTTTTTGCACCGAAACGTGCACGTTTTGTACGTAGCATAAAAGGGGTGACGTTTCAGGAAGGTTGTTGTGAAATATTGCCGTTGGAAAAGCGGGGGTTTTCGAGGGAAATCGAAAGTTTTTGTTACCCCTTTTGATGGTCTTCTATTACCAATATTGAATGAGTGAATATTTAATATTTTACATATCGAATACGATGAAAAAATTTCATCGACATCACGTACGGTATGTTTTCCATTTAAAAATATGCAATTTTCAACGATGATTGTGCGTGCGATATGAAAAAATGATGCATATTTGAAAACTGTGAAAAAAGGTATTTTCGAAGAGCTCGATTGAGTCTATGAATAAAGCGCCTTTGGAAATTCGTCCGACCGGAAAAATATTTAAATTCGCGGGATTCCCGCATCGAAATTTTTGCGTGAAAATTTCGACAACGGAGGAAAAGAGAATTTTATTAAAACACACAACGATGTGGACGTATGAAAAAAGCGGTGAGATGATTATGCCCTTTGAAATTCGAAAAGTGCCGATTTTCGCATGAATCATGAATTTTTACTATCAGATTTTCATAACATAAATAAATTTTTTAAAATAAAATCGCGCATTTAGTTTCTCCTTTGATCTTTTTTTGATTTTCGAACGGTCTAAATATTTCAATAAAGTCTCATTTTTATAAAAATTAAATATAAAATAATAAAAATACTATATCCATACAAAAGTTCAAAAAATAAATAAACAATATCAGCGATTTCATCGGAAAGATATTTCAATGATTCGAAACTTCCGAAGACCAACATCCAATTAAAAAACAATAAAAACCTCCACGTCAGCAGTGACGCGAGTATATAAATTTCTTTGATTGTCAGATTTATCTACGCTTCTCAAACGTTCACCGCCACAAAATGAAAAACGACTTAATAATTGCGAAGATCTGCTCTCACCGCGGGGAGTTCATTTCGGGTCGGATGCGGGCTGGAACATCAATTATATACGAAACACACGAAAGACCAAAAAGTTACCGAACCATTCATTATCCGAGATTATTTATTTATCGGAACGAAACTTTGACTTTCTTTTTATAACAAAAAATCATGGATACAGTTATACGATTAACGGAAGCGTTAATAGATATCGCTTTTGGATACTGATCGTATTATTATATAAAACATATCGCATTGAATCAAAAGTAAATATTTCACAGGATCAATAATAATATCATATTTGGTTTTGAAAAGTTTGTAATCGCATAAATTATTTTTTAATAAGTTATTCTGTTTAAAAATCAAAATTTTTATGAGCTTTCTGCGTACATACTGCTGTAAGTTTTATACAACATAGTATTATTTCTATCAATCGAATTTTCTTCAAAACATTTTCTCTTACAATTAAATATTATTATCCCCTATATATAATAGTGGATTTCTGTGTGTCCGTATGTTCAATGACACTCGCGACTTTAAAAAGACGCGTTGATACGATTACTTTTTTGCGTCTACAAAATTATTCTTCATGCGTATATGGTGTTTATGATTATACACTTACCGTCTATAATATCATGCTTATCAAAGCGTCTCTATTGACTTATGCAATACGTCGATTATTAAGCAGTGGAAAAAATATTTGAATCCACTATAAATGTATATAATCACCGATGACAGATGTCTGTGTTTGTATTCTGAGGCTCTCAACTTATCGTTCCAATTTAGCCTGTATGCCGTTCAAATATAATGGCTATAATCGCAACACGAGAACGGCTATAACTCGAGCTCCAAATTTAGTCTTCATGGTCATTATATTAACGGCTATAATCTTATCGTGTTACTTTAACGACGATAATATGATGCTTATGACTTACTAACTACTGGCTTTGCCTAAATGTCACAAAAAAATAACAAATGAACCATTTTGATTTAATTAATTAAATATTCAAATCAGGTACACATTTCGGGTTCACACAATCGGGTTTTCACATTTTATCGTTTTCCGTTTCTTAACAAATCCTCAGCTGATGTTATTATATTAACATCGGGCCTATTTTCTAGTAACTAATGTTTAAAAATAAATAGTTCAATTTTGATAAAACACAACGTTGAATTTTTTTCTGCTAGACATTTTAAATACCCCAGTTTTGATAAGGAGTTAACCATTTTTGTTGATTACCGAATTTCAGATGGTGGTTGATAATTCATGCTAATGATAACTTGTGGACTTCACATTCAACGCTGGTGGGAAATTCTGCACTTTGGAAATCCTTCATCCTTTCATCGTTTGACAAAATGTGAGTACTTTTTATTGATCACCCGTCGAAAAACTGAAATCGATTGAATTTTAAAAGTTAACGTAACATGCAATCAAATTATAATATTATACATTGAATACGATAGTTAGGTTTTCATTTAATTTTTAAACAAAATAAGTTAATGGTAGGAAAATGAAAATTATTACAAATCGTTTTCACATTGGTTTTTTCCAAATATTAAGAACTTTTTAATTGGATAAAATCATAACTTGTTTTCAAAATCGTTTTTTTTAATCAAAATCTGTGATAAGCTGCCATTTTCTATTTCCCAAGTCATTAAATTTGATGCGTGCGCGCACATGCGAGTTTAGTTTCACTTGAACACGGTTGCAGCCGCATGCATTAATCATTTGCCCATTTCGAGCCAGTTGAAGCCTTCCGGAATTGAGTAAGTCGCCGAATAACAAACATCGCGAATCCCTTATGCCAAAATCGCCGCCAAACTACTGCCACTCTCTTGCTAAAAATCTTGAATCTTGCTAAAATATGACTCGACTCTTTTAGGCTATCCGCAGACTATAGATTTTTTGTCGGCCGATAGTTTGGTACTTTTCTGGTTCAGTGAACTTTTTTGAAATAGCGTATGCGGTAGTCCCCGATTTACAACAGTTCGACTTATTGTTAGGTCGGTTCGCACTTACGACTGAAAAAAAAAAAAAATTTTTTAATTAATTATTTTTCAAAACTTGATTGTTAACGAAGACATCAACTAACTTCTTGAATAGTGTTTCTTACTTCTCGACATTTTTCATATCTTGCGAAACGAGAATTCTCACATTCTTCAAAAAAATTCTCGAAAATTTTTCTAATAATTTATAAATTGAAATACGGGTAGTCCTCGACTTACGACGGAGATACGTTCCTGAACCTCGGTCGTAAGTCGAATCTGTATAATTTTTTTTTCTGTAGTTTTACTTACTTTTATTAATACAATAATGAAATAATAAATAAATGACATTTGAAAATCTTTCCCTGCTTGAGTCCG
>JAOXNN020000039.1:691631-710181 GCA_028571205.2 Hydropsyche betteni | reverse complement strand
ATCGGGTTTTCACATTTTATCGTTTTCCGTTTCTTAACAAATCCACAGCCGATGTTATTAACATCGGGCCTATATACATGTACTAGTATATAAAGAGTTCGGGATCTAATTCGATTTAAAACAAAACGGAATAGACGACAAATGACCGTATAAAATGTCGATTTTGCGAAAAATCGCAGCGCGTCCCGATGAATAACGGGCAGCGCACGCCCACGCACTCGGCGTCGAACGGGTTAAAAGCCGGGGCGGTCTGAGGGTGTTAAAGTCGGGAAATTCGGGAAAAGCGGGCGTTCGTGATTGATTCGTGTCTTACGAACGGGACGGGAGTCGTGAATCAGAGAACCGATACAGTATTCATCACGAGTTCAACCCTTTTCGACGTCGGTTAAACGTTTCGATAGTTTTTTTTAAACTTTTCGAAAGTTTATTTCTAAAATTTCATTTAAAAAGTCTTTTTTTGTTGCATGATGAAAAAGCGTATGGTGAAATTCGGAAATTTGGGTTGAAAATACGATCTTGAAACGTATGGGTTAGTTACATCGAAATTCCAGTACTTCTGGATTACATTAGTTATCCCTGTGACTAATCTGAGGACTTAGGGATTGAATTTTCGTCCGGGATCCTAGGTTTTGAATTCTAAGATTGTATTTATAAATAACAAGGTTTTTCTGATACTAAGTTTAAGGTTTTTTTTATTATATGACCCCATTTATATGAGCAAAACATATCTCTCAGAAATTTGATTATAAAAAATATTACCACAAATGTGATTGCACACATTCACATAACTAAACCATTTGATTTTCTTTGTATATCATACTTACAGTGATGACGAACCATTTTTCTTCTACGCGCCAAAATTTTTAAATATTTTTTAATTATTACAAAAGAAAAATCAAAAGAATCTCTCAAAAATTTTATCGATCAGCGATATATTAGATTTCCATAAAAATAAACATCATAATTATTAACAACAATCAACCGACTATTTTTCAATAATAACGTTTTAATATTAAAGACAAACTAAATTTCTTCAATACAATCAATGATTAAAATCTTTTCCACAACTTGCGAAATTTTCATAATTTATATATAAATTATTCTATTAATCATTGAATTCACTTTATTTGATAATTCTGAAAATATCCATTTGCTCAATTAAATAAAATTAAAAATTGTATTTATATTTTTCGCGTATCAAATTCTTTATACGACTAGCACGCGTGCCATAAGTTCTCCATCCCTATCACACCACATTATAATATAACATTACTTTCTATTATCCCTCAAATAACATTTCCGAGTAGAAAAACAAAATACTCCAACAACAATCTAACCCAGCTTATTCTTGAATAAGCTGGTTCAATAAGTTAGATTGTCATTTTTGAGAACATGGATCAAGATCCTATAACCTAACATAATTAAGGCAAAGCTCCATATGCAATCGGCATTCACAAAAACGATAAAACACCAAATCACACCGACAAATTTCAACACAAAACGGAGAATTCGACGATCGCTTAATTCCCCGCTAATATACGCGCACAATAAGCACCATGGAAACAGTATGGCGGCGGAACAATGGGGTCGTTATTGTTAAGGAGGCCGGCATTACGCGGAATTTCTTTGTTTACCGTATAGATTTGTTTGTTTGCCGAAGTTTACTATTATTGTCGCTTTCACTACTTACCGGCCCTGTTTGTACACTATTATTGTCGTACCCGACACTGGTGAGGGATGTTTCCGCTTTGCGATCCTGTAAATACCGCGTTTATTGTTCGGCGCCGATTAATTGCGAATTTTAATGCGATTACGAGGCTTGTTGTGTGTTTGTGTGTGTTTTTGGATTTGGCCAATTTGGGGATGCGCTTGTGATTGGGTGCCGTTTGCGAAAGTTCGATTTCGGCGACGATTGAGTTATCGGAAGTTACATAATTGCA
The DNA here is from genome assembly GCA_028571205.2 of Hydropsyche betteni. Lineage (NCBI taxonomy): Eukaryota > Metazoa > Arthropoda > Insecta > Trichoptera > Hydropsychidae > Hydropsyche > Hydropsyche betteni. The sequence goes on along the minus strand of JAOXNN020000039.1, from coordinate 708,241 downwards.
GCTTAATTCCTAATGGTCGTATTATGAACGATAAGCTTTTATGTTCGTATTCGAATTGTATAATAAGACTTTCAATAAGCGGGAAGATAAGATGGGTATTGGCTTCGCCCCTTATAATTCAAAAGCATAATGATAAATATGAATTTTTGGTTCTTTCCCATTGAACTGGCACAAATGTCCGACACATTCACACGTATACAAATCTTAAATTTGTAGTCAAGGTCTAAAGCACGTGTACGCTACATTTAAATTTTATGACGTTCACTTCCATTTTTCTTTTATAAAAACTGAAAGTAAGGGTTGAATAAGTGCCACATGTTTCAGTCAAAAGTCTGAACGTATTCATCATTAAATGCATGGTTAGGTTAGTTATTTTTAAATTCCATAACATTTACTTTTTCTCTTTACAACTAAATGTAAGGGGTAAAGATCGCATTTCTCAATCAGAAAAACTGAACTTATTAAAACTTGTTTAAATTCTAATCATAAACGAAATTTCAACAAAGTGTAAACTCGCTTTAAAATTTAACTACAAATCAGCGATTGACCCACATTTGATCTAATGAAAAAGTACCAAATTTTCAAATATATTTATTATAGAACTAGTAAATAGGCCCGTGTTAATAACATCGGCTGTGAATTCGTTAAGAAATGGAAAACGATAAAATGTGAAAACCCGATATGAATAATTAATATTTAAATAATAAAATCAAAATAGTTCATTTGTTATTTGTTTGTGACATACAGGCAAAGCCAGGAGTTAGTAGGTAATAAGCATCATATTATAGACGTTAACTGTATACACATATAAAGACCATATTCGCGAATAAGTCGCGAGCGTCATCGAACAGACACACATACGAACGAACACACAGAAACCCGCTGTTATGTATAGGGGATCGTACATTTCCATGCAAAAATCCGATTCAAAAAAGCACATTCGCGGAACAAATTTATGTATTCCTTTCATACGGATTCTCGAGTAATTCGCATGAAAAATCACCGATTTCCGTACCACCCTGTACAATTGACGGCTCGGCATTATCTCGAGTGAGGCGCACTTTAGCAACCGATAGCCGCCCCAAAGTGTATTTGATTTTTATGACCGCATAAAATCATCATATTTCCCCATCGGCATTTGATGGGTTTCCACCGACCGGCGGAAAATTCCGACTCGTTAAATTCAAAGCAATGACATTTTCGATAGCGCCGTCGCTAAATTATCCCGCATTATACCGATATTAGATCGGCGCGCAAATTAAGATAATCCGAGCGAAAAAGAGGCTTCGCTTTGTGCGTTTTTGAATTCGTTTCGCGGTATTAAAATTTTTCAGCCGACAACCGGTCGTCGTATGATACGTGGCCATTGTGTGTGGCAAAACTCGAACGGACAATGTGTAAAGGATTGCTCGGCTTGGTAAAAATAAAATGTGCGCTGACCGTATCGTTTGAAACAATGGGGTCCGTAATGGTGTGAGGATTTTGTTGCTATGCAGAAACGAGGTTTTTATTTCATCTGCAGACTGCTATTAATTATAATATACTCGCAGAGTTCATACGGACGCGTCTATAGCGCTTATGATTGTATCGAAAATGTTATTCGAATCGATGCGAATTTTTTAAGGATTTTGAAAAATGTTGTGCGACGTCTGTGTAATAGAGATTTTTACGAAAAAAGCAAAAAAATCTTGAAATTTATCGTTAACTGTAAGTATTATTAAAAATTAAATGTTTAAAGTTATGTCAGATATGACAGTTGAAAAGTATTACGACATACCTATGAAAGGTTGGGAAATATGCTTTGTTAAAACCAGAGTATCGCAATGTAGTTAAAAAGGACGTCGAGGACCACAGACACAAGGCTCGGCTTTGTAAATCATAAAATAACTCATTCTAGAAGATGAAAATCCGAAATTCACTTGGAATTTTCAAAAATTTTATGAAAAATTTGTGAAATCGCATTTTTTATAAAAAAAAACTTTAAACTTATCTTTCAAATATGACAGTTGACGAGTATTAGGATATATCTATGGAAGACTAGGAAAGACTTGCATTGGTGACACTAAAATATTGCAATGTGATTTAAAAAGGACGTTGTGGAACACAAACAAAAGACCTGGCTTTGCATATCATAAAAAGCTCATTCTAAATGAAAATAATTAGAAAGCCACCAAATGAAAAAAGTGTTTTGATACGGATATCAAATGTTGTATAAATATCACAAAAAACGCAAAACTCTGCGTTCTTCAAATAAAACGCAATCACACATACATTCCGTAACACATATCAATTTTCAACACGACAAATCAGTTTTTAACTTTCATCCTACAAATAAAAAAATGCAGTCACGCACCGACCGAGTCGACACAATGTTAAATGGCACATGAACCGATATGCTTCATTACCGACCGTATTGACAGTGTATTAGTCATGCCAGGCTTTGACGTATTATGCGAATCCCGAAACCGGAGAGGGACATAGGGGAAAACTCGCAAGGGGTCAAGGGGAAAATTGGGCGGGATTTCAGGAAAATTCCTCCTCGCCGAAGGCTCAGCAGGCGACACGTACGGTCAATCAATTATCCCGACGCCGGTATGCGTCCCGATCGACTATATCAGGAACAGGGGAAGAGGTTTCGGGACGGGTGGGGGGGAGGTGTGGGACAGGGGGGTGACACGTGGTATGGGACAAGGGGGTGACACGTGCGCGCCACAGTTTGAGCGGCTCGCTTGATGGATGTCGGGGCGTCGCTTCGGCTCGTTAGGAGAGCCGGGAAAACCCGGGATTTCCCGGGAAACTCTCGGGAAAAACGCAGGACGTGTCGCCGGGACCGTTTGATAAATAACTCGATCGAAGCGTTGAAAAATGTGTCGGGCGGTGTGTCGCGCGTTGACGTCGGGGCTACTTTGCGCCGGGTGAAAAACGGTCCGCGCTCGATCATTGGGAAAAAATGAGATTTCGGATATGCGGCTGTAATTGTGAAAGTGGTCCAAGTCGAAATAAGCGATTGTGTCAGTTTTTTGAAAAGTTGCATCAACTGTAAAAGTGTAAATAGACGTTCGAACATGGTTGAAGCGAACTAATGGATTTGTTGCGCTCGCTACCGTGTTCGAGCGTGTGTTCAGCGATTCGACTGCACATTTTTAACCGAATCGCTGAACATACGTTCGAACTTGGTTGCGAGCGCAACAAATCCATTAGTTCGCTTCAACCATGTTCGAACGTCTATTTACACTTTAAGATACGATGTGCTATAAGTGTTCATTTTGATAATGGTCCAAGTTAGTCTGTGGTACTCTTTAGTTCTAAGCTAAATATTCGGACCACCTAAACTTGTTACATAATAAATATCTCATAAATGAAAAAAGGTTAATTTTTTTGTGTAGCGAATAAATTCTTCAACTCAAAATACGTCGAGAATTTTTTTTGTGATATAGTACTCTTTAGATATCAATCAACTGATAGGAAATGTAATGATTGACAATGAGACACAACTGACGTTTAAAATGAGAGCAAAATACGACATTTCATCCAGTTTTTCTAATATTATATTTCCTTATAACCTACATGCATAATTTATAAATCGGGAAACATTATAAATCCCTTAAAACTTATAATCACTTAAAACGCCAAATATTAAATATCTCGAAATGAAAGAAACGTTACTTAGACCACTATGATAATGAAGGGTTCACATTATTTAAGAACCTTTTCATGATCCAAATCATAATATAAGTAAAAAAGAAGATCTGAGCCAAAATTGCGTTTGTTTTTTGAACCGTATCTGTAAAACTGCAGCTGTCGTATGCAAAAATAAGGTTGTTTTCACGAAAACGAGTTTCGCGGTTTGCAGCAAACTTTTTCTAATATCCGATACGTGAATAGAGCAAAATTTACCGAATAAAATAGAAACGAATACGTTCGATGCATTCGACCTGCAAAACGTCCAAAGTGCATACAAACTCGAACATGAGGACGTTCATATATTCGCTTTTATTCACGCGCTCCATATTTGCGTATATACGGGACAATAAAAATGCAAATTTCATCCCTGAAAATAATTAAAAAATAATACATATAAATATTTGTATTACGAATTAATGGTGCGACCCCGTTTAGCGCTCGTCGGTTAAACGAGAGGACGTGCCCTGAATAACGACAATGCTAATTAAATCCGCGTATGACGGGTCATTACACTATGACGTCACGTGTCACCGTTAGAGCGGTGATTTCTCATCTGTCATCTGCGAGCATGACACCGAACAGGGCTTCTCAAAGCTTGGCTCGAACTTCGTCTATGATTACATAGAAAGTTGTAACGCCCCGTACTTTTTCGTTCGCTATAGAAATGTCATAATGGCGTTAGAAACGTCGAATTATTGATGTGTTTGTGTGCAATGCTGCCAATGTAATAATTAGGAACGCTAATCGTTATCTTTACCGTAGTTTTTTTACTATGCGAAATCATAAAATGATCTTTTCTTCTTGAATGGTTTCAATTCAATATATGAGGCGTTTTTTATATGGTATAAGTCTATTTTCGGAAAAAAAATTATTTAATTTTCATTTTGTTTAGATGTATTAGGTCAATGCAAAAGTTTTATAATATTTTTATTCGTATTTAATCAAAAAATATATAAACTCATTTTTTTTTACGAAAATGGACTTATACCACATTCAGAATAAATCGCTACATCACATTAGATATTTTGTGTACCGATTTATAAAATCCATTTAAATTTCCATATAATATCAACATTTGAACATTGATACGCAATTCCGTACAAAATTAACACATTGCACGCCGGGAATTTTCGCAAATGACTTTGTATGCGTTTAATACGAATTTCATATCGAAAACTTTATCAGTTTGCGAAACAAGTCGACGTTTTGTGCAATTCCGTGTTCCGACACCGCAAAGCGGAAGGGTCATAAGCGTGTCAAAGGTCCCGGGCACTCGAGGGGTTAAAACCAATTTCCTCGCCCCGGCGAAAATTGTCTACTCTGTTTCATTCTGATTGTGTGTACGTTTCGCGGAATGTACACCGCTCACTCGTTTTTCAGGTTTCGATTTTTTTCAGCGCTGAAAACGGGAAAGTTCGGCGACAATTCATGTAGTTGCTCTTCCGGCCGGAAACGTTCGGTTGTTTACGCGAGTTTTCATACTAAAAGCTTCCGAGTTTGTTCGAGTGCTGAAAAAAAAATGTCCGCGGTAAAATATGAACGTTGATAAGGACAATGGGATCTGTCGAGGAATAAATATACTCGGTTCGAAGTGCGAGTTTTTACGTTAAAAATAAAATGTATGCGCAGAAGCGACGCGATATATGCAAGACTTTTTTGCGGAACGTATTCGTATTATTTATTGGATATTATTATTTTAAGAAAATGGTATAAAGATCGTAAATTCGATGCCAAAGAATGGCGGAATTTCGCACGCGCTTATTTCTTATCGCTTTTTTTTTTTACAAAATTGTATTATTCGAATAGGGAAAGTGTACGCATAATAATAATTCTATCGCTATCGACTATTATAAAATAGCAATATTTTTCTGATAACTTCAATAAAAATGTTTTTTTTCAGGGAAATGTACGAAGTAGCGAATATTTTTTGAATATTAGAAGAGAAAATCGATATAATATTCACGCCACTTCGATCAGATTAAAATTTTATGCATAACAAGCGAAAAACATTGAAATCATATTTTTATAGTTGCAACTAATAAATATTTAAATTCCATGACTTTTTTATGGAAGCTTATAATATTTTAATCAGCGTTTACTCCAAGGTTAATATATTTTTCTAAAAATATAAAACAAATTCTAACAAAGAAAAACTAGCACAATACACATTTCCACTAAAATAAAATTTTCATATATTATACATATAGTCAACTCTTTTAACACGGGCGATATGTAACAAAGACTTAACGTATATATAAAAAAAAGTATGGTCACCATATGAAAATTGAAGATAGGTTCTATTAATATAGTTATATGGAACTTCAATCCAAATATACATTACAAAAAATCTATAATGTAGTAAAATTTCGCCATATAAAAACATTGTAAGTTTTCATTTAACAACTATTATTATTAGGCCGTATCGTATGAAGTGTCCGATTTTGAAAATAAAATTTATATCGATTTGATCCGAATCATCATTATCACTGTGGTGTAAAACGATAATAATAATGATAATAATATATATTTTTTTAATTTTAACCCCGCGTAAAAATGAAAAAAAGGTTTTTCACTTGAACCATGTAATTTCGAAGCCCTGTAAAAATAAATTCCGGCGCATTTTCAGACCCGATTACCCAAAACCGCACGCAAACTTCCACATCCACCACAAACCGACCAAAATCCATCGAACGTACTACCGATTTTTGCCGAATCCGACACAAATCCCGACACGTGTCGCCATTAACCCGACGAAATAATGCACACACACACAACACACTATTCGACGAGTGGTTGGCTGAGTTGTTCGCGGAATGTTTGCCTCCGAACTCGAAACGCACAAGTGCCGGCCCATTAAGGGACTCGGTCGAGTTGTTCGCATAACAATACGCCATCTTCGACGACGGTGTGCACCAGCAATGGCAACCTTTCTGCTCCTCTTCGGTGGGAGGGCCTCTGTCTTGGCACGTTCGCCATTTATGTGCCACCTTCGGCGCATACGAAATTTCAGGAAATTAGACTGGTCGGGTATCGGGCGGGTGGTTCGATTGAATTTAATGGTATTTGTGGATGGTGTCGTTTTTTGGATTTTCGGGTGGTGTTTGTTTGAAAGTTTTTATCGTATATTATATGGCAGTAGTACCCGGCGTTGCGAGGGACTCGGCGTTTTAAATCAAATTATTTTTTATATGGTGACCGGTCGAACGATTTATGGGGGGGAACATTTTTTTGTGGACCGTTCCGTTTTGGGTTCCGGGAAATATGGTCATCCTATATTAATGATGCTAAAAACCTTCTCCATAGAAAAAAAAATATATATATGCCAATTTTCATGGCGATCGGTTGAACCGTATTGAAGTAATACGGCAACAAATAAATATGTATATATACAAACATCCATTTTTATATATATAGATCTGTTAGTAGAGATGAATTGCTTACCTTCTGTGATATATAATATATTAGTATATTCGACAAGTAAAAACTTTTAATAAGAATATTGTAAATAATTCAGAGTCAATTTCGAAACTAATTTAAGAAAAAACTTCGTATCATTTCCATAAAAAAACAACTTAGCGAAAATTTACCCTAACATCCAAACAAATTGAAAAAAAAAAACTTAAAAATTCACAAAGGAAAGGTACATTTTCAAGGAACGTCCGTTGTTAATTAGTGCCAAGCTGACGGTACGTAATCACAATTTTTTTATTAACTGCACTAAAAATTACTTAACTTCGTTCATCTATAAATCAAAAATTAATCACAACATTTCAAAAAAACAGTCGATTTCACAAATAGTCAAAAAAAAAACATTTCCATAATACAAATCACCCCCAAATAAAAAAAAATCAAGAAAATTCCCAACACGCCCAATTTACATTTAATTAACACCACGTCCGAAAAGGGACGAAATTAGACCCGAATCCCCCATCGATCGTTCCCCAACCCCAACGAAAAACCTCATCCGAAACAAAAAAAGGGAAAACAAGATGCATTTCTCAATCTCACACACGCCACCATAAACACCACAAAGCGCATCGGCCATGGGGGTGACGGAGCCGCCGAGTGGCCGTAATTGCCCCCCATAAATCCGCAGACTAATTGGTCGTAGGAAGACGACAACAGACTACAGACTACAGACTACAGACTACAGACAACAGACAACGGCGGTCGACATAATGGGTGCACGTTGTGTGTATGGGGGACCGTACGTCATATTGCGGGTAATGGCCGACGTGACGTTCGCGAAACGTCTGCGTTTCGGTTTGTGGTGGTTTTGCGGGATGTCGATGTACCGATTTCGATTTTGATAGCCGCGCTGACGTACCGGGTTTTGTCGGGGTTGGGAAGTCTAGTCTTGGACAGTGGTGGGTTTACCTATGAGAGGTAGGGGCTTTCGTCTCGGGGCCCTTACCATTTTTGTTTCAGTGAATTGTTAGCGGTAGTACCCGGCGTTGCGCGGGACTCGGCGTTTTAAATCAAATTATTTTTTATATGGTGTTCGGTCGAACGATATATGGGAGGAACAATTTTGGTTGATTGTCCCGTTTTGGATTCCGGGAAATATTTTCACTATATTTTAATGATACAAAAACCTTCTCGACGAAAAAAATTTTTTTTTATATAGGTGGGGGAACATTTTTTTTGTGGACCGGCCCGTTTTGGGTTCCGGGAAATAATATGGTCACCCTATTTTAATGACGCTAAAAATCTTCTCCACAAAAAAATACATACACATGCCAATTTTCATGGCGATTGGTCGAATCGTATTGGAGTGATACGGCAACAAACATACAAACATCCATTTTATATATATAGAATATAGTTTTTCTATATCAATCCAAGAGATGTTACGAAATTTAATCACTTTATAAAGAAAAAATCTTTTTTTTCTTCACAAAAACAAATTTTATTTTTTAGTCATTTTATATGAAACCATCTATTACATATCAATAATAAAAGATTAAATTTTCATTTGCGGTGAATATTTTTTCCATTTTTAACGATTAGTGAGTAGTAAAAAAGGCTGAATAGGTTTGGAACCCTCACCTGTATATTTATGTATGTAATGGGACCTCCAAAAATTCGAGCCACTAGTGGAATAAATCCACCACTGGTTTTGGTATTATTGATGAAAATTAGATCTAATTCTTTTTGGATCGATCGTATCATAATATTGGTATTCTGAGATAATATACAATAAAACTTAAATAATCTGAAATAATTAAGTGATAACGATTACGTGTGATGCTAATATAGACAGGTTTTATGACAGTTTTTTTTTTCTTACGCCGTGCAGAAAACATGAGTAATTCAGGTGAAAAAAAGGTCTATCACTACATAGAATAGAATAGAGGTAAATATGAAATTTTATAGCATTCCCCTATTAAAAAGTTTACAGAGAAGAATATAATAGCCTTAAGAATTTGCATTGACCGATCATTATGGAATTAGTTGTAAAAGATTTGATAATTTGAAAAGATCTCGTACAAAATTAGTAAAAATAAATAACATCAAAATAAAAGTTCGATGAATAATAACGCACATCATTCAACGAATGCTTAACATCACCGAATTACTCAAGCTTCCACATATAATATACAAAAATACATTTGCATATCGAAAATTGCATCACACAATATGAAATAACATCACGACCGCACATTCAAACAATTAAAAAAAATTATAGCATAATTGCGACAACCACAAACCCCACGAAATAACTCCACGAACGAATCAATATTCCGGATCCGTCACACGTCAATTTATTTGCAAAAAAAATCACAATCGAACAATCGAAATTCCGCTGAACAATTCGCTGAAATCTTCATCGGCGGATATGACGCGAAACGGACTGCATTTTTTATGCACTCCGCGCAAACAGAGCGAACAAACTTGCAGTTTGCACACAGCGCAGTTCGGGCAAACTGCATCGCATATTTATATCGGATGAATAATATATCGTTAAACACGCCGTTTCAGCCGGGAATAATAAAAAGGATGTGTCCGTAGAGTGGGACGCGGAAATCCCGCGGAACGTGAGCCGAGAGCTGTTTGCGAGCTCAGCGGAATCCAGACGAATTTGTGTATTTTTAAATTTTTATACGGTAAGGCTGTTGCGGATGAATTGTTTCCAGAATGAATTATTGCGATCCGGGGGGGGAATAAAGCGATGTCCCTTTATTTAGATTAACGAGATGCGCGGCGACGTATTCTGCTGATACACCCAATACTCGAGAAAAATAACCGACTTTTCAAAACTTTAATACGGTTTACAAAAAAAAGTATTATTATACCACTTTGGTAAGATTTGAACCAAGTTAGTATCCCCTATATATAATAGTGGATATCTGTCTGTTCGTTCGTTCGTCACGATGACGCTCGCGAATTTTTTCTTTCATTTTTTTCAAATGAACGACCCGAACCGCGACTTTCAAATGATGATTTGATTAATTTTTATTTTATTATGTAATAGTATGGTTATCAATTCACAGCCGATGTTATTAACATCGGGCCTATTTTCTAGTACAATTATAGTTATTACATGAAAATTTATGATGTAACGACAAAATTTTGTCACATTAAATATTTTTTATAAAGTATATTAATTAGGATGGAATTTCTTTAAAATATGTTGATGGAACATATCTTTGATTTTGATATGGTCATTATACTTTTTTTTTTAATACGGTAATCTCTGGAATGAATCTTCCCTGTAAAAAGAGACTTGAGTGTATTAAATTTGATTGAACAGATTTTAATGAGTTGGATGAGTATATATCTTATAGAGTACTTCGCATATTTGGATGTAAGTTCTAATCAAATGTACCGAAGGAACAAATCTATAATTTTTATAGTCGACAACATTTTTTTTTCGGACAACAATCTCTGGAACGTATTCGCCTTGTAAAAAGAGATTTAAGTGTATATATAGTATATGATTGGATCGATAAATCGTTCGTATTGATTTCAATGGGTTTAAATAGTGTATATCTTATCAAAAACTTCACAAAGTTTTATCCAATAGAATTTATCTTCAATTTTTATACAGTCATGATAATTTTTTTCAAACAGTAGTTTCTAGAACGCGTTCTCGATATAAAAAGAGACTTGGTGTATAATATTGGATTGAATCGATGAATAGCCTATCATTCGAACGGATTTCAATGGGCAAATAGTAAATATCTTATCAAACACTTCACATACTATTTGCAAATGCGGAAGCATTACGTCCGAGCTCACAAGAAGAGCACACTAGAATGCACTTGAGTCGCATGTGCAAGAAGTGCTCCATCTTCCAATGAACGGCTTCTCAATCTGTACATCCACAAACACGATAATTAATTATTCATTCGCCCAAACACTCGTACCGCCTCTACTTCCACCACAAAGAGCGGACACGGTCCCGAAATATTTCCAAAACGCACATTTGAGAAGCGCAGCTTTCATACGAGAGGGCGTTATACATCCGTTCTGACCGCTGAAGCGTTGCATTTTCGACTGATAAAAATATCGCTGAATTAGTCCGAGGTGGCCGCAGCACGGAAACGCTTTCAGACTGTTCACTTTTCATGAGCTCTTGCAAAAACATGTGCACTCCGAAGTTAGCGTGTGTTTCAGCGGTACCAAGTCGAGAGGTTTTATACAGAACGCCTTTTTCGTTTCAATTTATTATTAGCGTGAGCTTTGTGAGTGCATCAATCTAAAAGGAAACGAAAGGTAATAATTATAGTCTGGAGGACCTCTTGAGTTTTAGACGTTGGAGTGCATATTTTTATTTATGATTCATTCGAGAAATATTCCAATTTATTAAATATTTGAACAAATTGTTTCTGTTCGTACGCCGGGCGAAAACATCGGTATGAATATACAAATCGTGTGCAAATATTAATTCGATGCGAAGATTTAGCGTCGTTAGATCGAACGCAGTTTGTTTGACGATCATAACGTATACATAGTAATGAAAACGTAGATTCGTAACGTAAACTGTTAGACGAGGCGAATGACCAATCGCAAAACTAGAGATTGTTCAAATCGAGAAACAAACATGTCCGTTTCACGTGCATGTTTGAACAAACATACAAATCAGTACAGAATTATTGAAAAGTACATGTGTACAGTTTATTATTGTGAACGACTTAAAACCAAACACATGTTTTATTTTAAGATAGACCAGTACCCACAATGTTTTGAAGTATTACAAAAAAGTAAATTAAACTTTTGTGAAAATTGATGTTTATTGAAATAATCTTTAATAATAAGAGATTGTAATATAATTATGATTAAAATATGATTATGGATATAATAAAAAATCTCAAAACACTTAAAAAGCTACATATGCTACTTTTTTTATTTCAAATAGAATTTGGCAGAATTCATCTTGCAATCGCAGAAGTTAAAAATGCGCATCAACAAAATCGTTTACAAAACAGAAACAAACACCCTACTGAAAGATTTTTCGCAAACCATACCTCGAATATTGACTAAACAGAAAACTGAAACACCTACTATTTTAAACACAAAACTTCTTCCCTCATATAAACGTTGCAGAACGTCCAATTCAAACGGGATTCACAGTACAAATTTATAGACACTTTTGCGGCCAGAAATAAGCCGACACAATAGTTTAGGAGCAATGTAACCCCGTCGACATGTACAGTTACGAATATTTAAGTTACACGCGTGTATTTGTCGGTATGAGCGTATGCAAACATACGGTTGCGGCAATTGTTTGCTAAAGCGTTGTTGCCCAACGGCACATGTGCTAATGCCGAAGCCAATTTACACGAATTCTTGTGCTTGTATCTTGTGTGCTTGCTGTGTCCCAAAAAAAGTCGAAGAAAACGTAGAAAAACGACTGTGCATACAAAAATAAGTACCTTCCGTTCGCACGATGGCGGTTATTTGACTGGAGGTTGTGTGGGAAGTTCGTAGAACCCGAAGCGAGGTGAAAACCGAAACGGTTCTCATAGTTTTTGTATGTGTTGTTGTGAAAATATTGAATTTAATCATTTCAGCGATGAATTTGTAATATGAGCATTTCGAATACGCTCAAAGCGAAGGGAGAAATGTTTCGTGCTTCAAAGCGAATTTTTCAAATGAAATACAACTCTTGAGCTATGATGAATTTCAAGTTCCATACATGAAAAATTAAAATACTGAAATAAAATGCAGCGCACGCGGTACACGCTTTATGCAAATTAAATTATACAACCAGCGAATGGAAGAAAGTGGGTTCGAAAAAATGTACAGCAATATGACTCATTATTCAAATTTGTTCTTAAAAAAATCACTGACGTTTCCATACTAAAGTACAGATCAAATTAGAATATTTTTAAACATATTACGTTACGTTTTTGTAATCGTAATGAACGAACAAAAGACGATTGATTTTTCTATGAAACTAGTAAATAGATGTTAATAAAATCGGCTGTGGATTTTTTAAGAAAAGGAAAACGATAAAATGTGAAAACCCGATTGTGTGAACTCGAAATGAGTACCCGTGATTTGAATATTTAATATTTAATTGATAAAATAAAAATAGTTCATTTGTTATTGTCACCAAACGTCATATAGGCAAAGCCAGTTGCGAGCAACATTCGAACACAGACACACAGAAATTCGTGATTATATATAGGGGACATACAAACAGTCATATTTGATAGAATGCATATACATCACTAGACGTCATTAAATAACATAGATAAAGCATGATTCATAAATGTAGCATAACACATTCCCAGCGAAATACGTAAATACCAAACCGTGAAAGTTTATAAAGTATAACTTGGAGGAATTTTGAAACCTTTCGTCGATTATTTATAGGATGGAAACTCTTTCTTTTTTCATAGACGAAACTATTACATATAGCCTAAATATGAAAAAAATTGAGAAACACCGACTCTAACAAAACAGTCACTTTTAGTACAAGCGTCAACGGCAACAGGTGCCGATCGATACTCTCAACACTCGGACAATTTCCCCAATTTCCCTCACAAAACAACGAACCTTCATCGATATTCAGACAATTCACACCAACCGAGATCCCCGCATAAATAAAAAAAAAACGCCTAAAAAATCGACTCAAACGCATCTTTCGATCCGTGACGAGTTCGACGCCCGGCGATTTTTCGCTCTGAACCGAAACGAGAGCCGCGAATGTGCACAATAACGCGTGGCAGTGTGCACAACGCCATTGTTGGCGTGAAAAGCACCAAAGACGGAGGTGCACGGTAACACAAAGGGAAACGGGACCCGTGCGCATTGTCGGCCTCTGAAAAAAGCAGCTTTTTGAAACAAAAGGGTTTTTATTGGTTTCGCGTCAAAGCGGTGTCGAAAGTGTGCCTTTCTACCCGTGAAAATGATTTATCGGTGTGTTGAACGATCGTTAAAAGTCGACAGGTTATGTGACCTGAAATCGCCTATATATAATAGCGGGTTTCTGTGTGTCCGTCTGTTCGATGACGCTTGCGACTTTTTCGTGAATATGGTCTTTATATGCGTATACAGTTAACGTCTATAACATGATGCTTATTGCTTACTGCCTTGATTGGTTTTTCCTATATGTCGTAATTGTGACAATAATAAATGAACTGGTTTTATTGATTAAATATTAAATATATTCAAATCGAGTACGGGCATCGGGTAGCCTATACGTCACAAACTAATAACAAATGAACTATTTTGATTTTATTAATTAAATATTAAATATTCAAATCGGGTACACACAATCGGGCTTTCACATTTTATCGTTTTCCATTTCTTAACAAAACCATAGCCGATGTTATTAACATCGGGCCTATATACTAGTTTCGAATATTTCACAAAAAATATTATATTTCATACATAAAACTACAAATTTATATGTCATAGAAAACGAGCACCAAATGAAACGTTCACTTCAACATATTCTCAGAACCCATTCACACCTATTTCCCAATCGAAAAAGCACATACATACAAAATATTACATACACAGTCTGCGACTCTTCGATGATTTATAGTCGAGCTCATTTTTACTGAAGCCCGACGCTGAATCACCGAAGACTTGATAAATTACACCGTTCATGTGTTTTCGTGGAGCGCATTGTTTATATGCGAGAGGAACGTGCACCGTCATTTCGACGTTTATAATAACAGCTTTCAAACGGTTGTTTTTGGGTGTGTATGTTCCGATCCAAATGGGTAATTTGGGGTGATTTGTTTGGGGGTAAATGTGGATTGGATATTTATTTTTATCAGGCATAAATATGGTATAATTGTATATGAATAAATTGAAAATAACGAGTGTATCAATTATTTCGCGGCATAAAATTTTTAAATAATAAAATTTCATGAAGATTTTAATTGGGAAAATTTTGAAAAGTTATATTCAGTGTACGAAACGACGTTTAAAGATAGGTGCTAGTGTTTATTTTAATAATAGTTTAAGCCGATTAATGAAATTCTTTAGTTCTATGCCACATATCTGGACCATTAAACTTATTACATAATGATTTTATTATAAATAAAAGAAATATTGGGATAGGTGAAGTGAGGTTTTAAGTTAAAATTGTTGCATTATTTTTTGAAGATATTCATACGATACGCAACATTGTATTAATTTTTTGCCTAAGAAAAAATTCTCCATTTTCAAATACGGCAAAATTTTTATTTCTATAATGATGTAACACTCTTTAGATATCAAATAACTGACAGGATATGCAATTCGTGTTGAAAGATCGATGACAGACACAACCGATATTCAAGAATGGGTGCAAAACTACGACATTTTCGTCCGATCCCACTAATATTTCCTAATACATTACATGTTATTTATATGACGAAATAAATCTAGTGGACTAAATAAATAGTAAAAGATTGTGTTGTGTAATAGAAAAATATATTTTTATCACTTCAGACAAACCTTAAAAAATATATCGAAACGAAAAAAACAAGACTTGGACCACTGTCATAATAAAGGGCACAAATGTTCGTGCAGAAAAATCGATATCAATTGATTGAATCCATTGAAAAACTCGGAGATAAAACGAATAAATTATTTATGAGAATCGAAAAATATTGATTTTAAACGAAAAAAATCTATGAAACTGTTTTAAAAAATTAATCAACGGGCACATCTTCGATGGAAGACGAACGATCTCGAACGAAAGACGGATGAGAACACTTCCCACCATCGATCAGGTGTCGTCAATAACTTGAGGTCGTCCCGCAGCCAGATAATGGCCCCTATCGCTCATAACTGCGAAACGACGAGCATAAATCACCCACTTGCTGATTTTTCTTATTTTCCAAAAAAAAAAAACCGCGAAAAAGCCGATAACCCGGCCGGAAGATTTCGCCGAAAATCAGCGTGTTTTCCATCAAATTTTCATAGCACGGATATTTTTTAAAAGCTCCCCTCTGTGGGAGGATATTTTTTTCAAAATTTTCTTACGGCAGTCCCGCTGAATGGGACGGGACGTCATCGGAGTAATGAAGTGTCCCGCTGCGGGACGCCTCCGAGAACAATCGTCCCCGGCAGACAATAGATAAGGGCGGAGGTCGCTAGGTCTTTGAGGGTGGCTGAAAAAAAAATTGTATATCCGACACGTAAAACCGGCGGCTGAAATTTGAAATTTGAAACCTGAAACCGACCGTCGAGAGTGGCCGTTCGCAAAAAAAAAAACAGTGCTTTGCGCTGATAAGCCGCGAACGGCGCTTTTGTTAACCTTTCCTTACCGGTGATGTGTATCTTCTATAGATTGCTCTAATAACCATCAATATCTCTATAAATATAATAAAAACAAGGTTGAGATTTTAGGTATTCTTCCATAATATATTTAGCCATTGATTTAAAAAAACGATAGAAATAATAATCAGAATTTATCGAGTACATCTAAGCTATTTTGTGAACAAATTCGCGTAAAACAGCGTTGAGCTCAATGT
>JAOXNN020000039.1:678329-691531 GCA_028571205.2 Hydropsyche betteni | reverse complement strand
AACTCGGGGGTTTCGGGAAAGCGGTTGTGCCGACCCCTGGTCCAGAAGACCGAGCGGAGCGGATCGAAGGGCACCATGCCGTGAACGGGCACCGGCGAGCGGCGGGAAAGCGCGCCGTAGACGGCGATCTGATCGTGGAAGGAAGAGCCCTTCGACGTCGTCTCGCCCAGCCAGTGGGCGTAATCGACCATCATCGGCACCAGCATCAGCGGTTTGCGCCCCCAGCCGTTGCTTGCAACGGCAAGCTCTTGTGCAAGGCTTTGGCGGGAGCGGAAGAACAGCTCGGCCCAGCGGATAAGCGCGCCGAAGGTGCCCTTGGAGTTTGGAAGGGCTTTGGCGGCTTCGCGGGGCGGAAGGGTGCGCAGGACCTTGGTGCGCAGGCTGTTGGTGCCCAGTCCCGCCGAGGCCTCTTGCAGAAGCGCGTCGCGCAGGCGGACTTCCGGCAAGGCGCGGGCGATCTGGATGTCGGGCGGGGTTTCGTCGAGAAAGGCCGCCAGATTTCGCACGGTCCGCCTGCGGACGCGGGCCCCGTCGCTGCCCGCCGTGGTGGTGTGGTCGCGCTCAAGGTGATCGCGTTCCTGTCTGGCGGTCGGCGTGGCGCCGAGCAGCCAGCCGACCATCAGCTTGATCAGGGCCTCGGCCAGAGTGGGATCCTCGATGGTGAGGCTGCGGATGTCCCTAGGGTTGAGATCGCATTTCTCTTGATGTGACGGCAGCGCGAGTCGGGTGAGGAAGGTCGTGATCGGCAGGTCCCTGCCATTGAAGAGATGACAATGGGCGTCGATCAGCAGCCCGGTCTCCGGAAGGTTCGGGTATTCCGGTCGGGGCGTGCCGCAGCCCGGCAGGGCCGAGGCCGCCAGCGCTCCGCCGCCAAGTCGCAGGGTATCGCGTCGGGATAGCGGGAACATGTGCCCCTCGCCTGCTTGCAGTCGGGAGAAGGTTACTGCATTTCAAGGCCCGGACAAAGCGTCGCGCGCGGGGTCGCCGCTTTTGCCGGAAGCCTGCTGCCCATACGGTCGCTTGGCCTTCGGGCAGCTACGACTTCTTACGTTTGACTTTCGTCAAATTACGAACCAACGTATTCTTCTTTCTGTCTTTTCACGTGTTTCCTAACACACATCGTTACAACATGGCTCTTTGTGAACATTTCAATCTGTACGTTATTATGGTTTTCAAACATACAATTCAATTATATATCAATGTTGTTAGAAAACGCTGCTTTTATTTCGAAAAAGAAAGGTATTTCTGAAAATTAGGTTGATGCGTAAATTTTGTCGTATTTTTTCGATGATCAAATATTTTTTAAATTTTCTGAACTAATGAAAAAGAAAAATGTATTCAAACCATTTTATTACTTGGAGGATATCTGTTAAGTTAGTGAATAGTAAATAGTCCATAAAAAAATTGATATTTTTAATAATAAAGTAAATTTATGACAATTTTCGCTATACAAATATTGTAAATATAATAATGATACTACAACGACCAAAAATACTAATAATTTGTATAGTAGAGATTAATTTAATATTAAAATCACAGTCGTGATTTTTTTACAAAATTCAGATCCGGATATTTTTCATTGATTGATAAAATTGATGATGAGATGTTACTTGACATAATCAATGCTGATTCAAAAAGATCGTGTTCGATCGATAAAAAAGTGCTTTAAATGTATCACATCGGTTTCGGTTCAAAATACGTTAAAACTTTAGTATCGACCCAATACGTATACCATTATATTATCGCACCATCCATCAAATGTAAGTTTTTATAAAACAAGAAACCTCTTTTGCAATATACAAACTCTTAGGTAGGGAATCGTTGAAAAACAAAAGCAGGCGGCTTTCATGCAAAAGCTACGACATCCGATATCACACCTACAACACATTAGTATAAAATTACCGCGACACGAGTGCGTCTCCGATTCGACGCATACGCAAATATTTATCCCACACAGTGCGTCTCTAGTGTTTTCCATCGAGCAGATCTCACCGGAAAAACAACAGGAAACCGGAGGCGACTTCGGAAAAAATTCCAAAAGGAAATTCGGCGAGTAACTCGATTCATTAAGCGAGCGGGCGCGAACGGAAAAGCGTCGTTCGCGCGCCGGAGTGGATTAAAATTATGAAAGTACAACCTTCTCCCGTTTTATGCGGACATTTTTTCAGCGCCGACACATAGTAGGGCATAGTGGTGGCCTTTCACCGTGATGAGGTTGTCGGAAAAGTCGTCGGCGTCGACGAAAAATTCTCGTTTTCCGGGGAAATTACTCTTGCCGAGGCGTCAACTTTTCTCTCGGATAGAGAAGACGGCGTACATTTTACGTGTATCCTTTGTGTGTGCAGGGCAAAAAAAAAAGCGCGAAAAATAAAAAGATGTGAAAAAAAATGTATAAAGTAAAATAAGACGGAGGAAAGTAGAAGTGGTAGGAAGTGAGAGAAGAAGGACGAGATACAATCTGAAAAACGAAAGCGGTGTTCGGGAGCCGAATGCGAATTCCTACAGGAAAAATTAGGAAATTCTCAAAAGTTGCACGTTGCGATTTTTTTTATCTTGTTCGCCTCCTATACAATTTATATGCGAGATCTTTTTCGGATCTCGTATAAAAGTTTAATATGAAAATTTGCAATTGAGTACGTGTGGGTGTGTTGTTCCCAATCGAATGTTTCCAAACTAAAAAAAAAACACGATCGTTCGAAACAAAACCAACAAAAATGCAATCAATATACAAACGAATACTCCACATTTTATCAAAGTTACACGAATGGCGCATGTCTGCTTCAGCACATTCGCAGTCAAAGTACACAAAGTTTGAATTAACACTACGAACAAACAATCCCTCATGCAAACAGTATCATTTTTCAAACATGCAACTGACACCTCGCACATCACAGCCCAATCCGAACAATCCCATATTCAAAAACGAAAACCTCCAATCAATACCGAGAATAAGCGAACGTCTTCACCCCGGCAATGAATACGCTCGAGCTATAACAACATGCATCGCCGTGATATATTTCGATGAATAAATAACCTCATTGTCTTGTCCCGAGGGGCCCCACAGTTTTGACACCGCTGATTTATGGCGTTAAAAGTGGTTTAATGTGTAGAGTGAGTGTATAGCGGCGTTATAACGGCGCCGCGGCGAACTTCCTCGCAAACAAAGTTTTCTTTTGTCCCGGACGAAATTGAAACTCGGCTATTACTTTAAATTATCATTTCACACATATACATTGTGGGTACACGAATAATTTCCGCGTGTACGTGGCCTTATAATAAGTTTCAGGTGATAAGGGGTAGTAGTAGTCATAGTGAAAATAATCATATTAGCGTTCGACGTTAACCTGGTTAATAATTTCTATGCGAGGAAGCTTTATCGGCTTCAATTTTGCGTCAGGTTGAAAATAGAGTGGACGAATTCAATTTTGATCAAGTCGGTTTGACGATGGTTATTGTTTTCGGTGGGAAGTTAAAGTTATAAAGGTTTAACGTCAAAGCTTTCAACAACGCAAATTATGTTTTAAAGAAAAATTTTATTGTATAAATTGCACATTGTCATTCGGTACGATCGGTCGAGATAAAGCGTCGACATTATTGCACGATATAATATAATTCAAGTGAAATTTATAACGAGAACACTTACATTTTTCCAAGATAAATCGTAATATTACGTGACTAGTAAATTGCAAAGCACCTTCGAAATACCCTTTTCAAACGATTTCGTTAATTTTATTTCTAGAAACGAGGCCAACTAATAAAATATATTCCAAGAACAATTTTCAACAACTCCATTCTTATCATATTCGCGTAGGCTCATTAAAACATCACAGCGATACACAATCAATAAACTCGCATCGAACCACAATACAACACCGAAAATAACCACTCACACTCAAAAGCGATTCCATAAATACACCTTGCATACAACCCACATGAAAAACGCGGACGATAAACCGAAAATATGCACACTTTCCCCGATACAGAATTCCATATCCGAAATCTGAAGAGCGGCGTTAAATCTCGGCCCGATCCCGGGAGTGCGATCGTCCCGGCACCTAGGGGCGAGATAAATCCGGGATTCCCGGGAATCCCGGGACTCCAGGAATAACCCTTTCGCGTGTCGGGACGGGCGATGTCAATTTGCGGCCGGCCGAGATATTCGACGACACCTGGCCCTTTCAGGGGCCCTAAATCCGCAAGCGTGGATTTATATATCGGGTAAATCTCGGGGTTTTATCGATTTTTTTCGGGATAGTGTTTCGATATTATTTTAAGGGATGTGCGGCGTATCGCATTAAGAAATTGAATTTCCATACAATAAATTGTTGTAAGGGGTGCGTAACGCGTGCCCCTTTTAACGTGTTCCCTTGAGATATATATCGCGTTTCGATTCTCGCGTGAATCATGCCCGTTCGTGTGCCTGAATGAAATTTTCTTAACCGTTTATTTATTATTGATAACGCCGTATGAATGTATAAATAGAATTTAGATATATATTTGAAAAAATAATATTTTTTTAATATAAAATTTGCTCGAGTTCGAAAATTATTCCATATTTATTTTTTATTAAATATTAAATATATTCAAGTCAAGTACGGGCATCGGGTAGCCTAAATGTCACAAAAAATAATAAATGAACCAATTTGATTTTATTAATTAAATATTAAATATTCAAATCGGGTACACATTTCGGGTTCACACAATCGGGTTTTCAAATTTTATCGTTTTCCGTTTCTTAACAAATCCACAGCCGATGTTATTAACATCGGGCCTACATACTAGTAGTAAATAAATAGCATTTTATTGAAAAAATGAGCATTTAACACATATATTTGAATTCATATAAGCTTTTTCGTTTGGAACATTCAAAATCATTACATAAAAGGCAGGATCAGAAGACCGTTTATATGAGGATAAACAAAAAAATAAAAATAACAAGCGACCAATAGTTTGAACAAACCTGTTAATAGCCGTGAATTTAATTTTTTTTTTAAATTAACTGAAAATAAATATTTCAGAAGAGAAAAATAATAACGTAAAAGCAGATATTGAATATGAAACTGCAGAAATTGTAAAAATACGAATTATGAAAACGTAAAAATTGGATTTTAAAAGATAACTATCCCATTACACAACAAACCAATAAGCACACACTAAAACCAAACTCGCCCAACGAAATCGACCAAACTAAACACCCGCTACACCACAACACAACTCCATAGATTTTGACACGTCAGAAGTGTCACGTGTCAAAACCGCTTCATTCGAACTCACTCCGACAATCGCGAAACCTCACACCCGACACTCGGAACCTCACACTCGACCGCAACACGACACTGCCATCGAAATATTCCCATTATCCCGAAACGCGTCTGTGACCCGCGTCGAAACGAGTGAATGCATTAAAAGTGCATTAGTCAAGGTGCATGTGCAAAGAGACGTTTCATAAAAGGGACGAGGTCTCCTTGGAGCCTTTCCAGTGCCGCACAATGGAAAATGACGAAGAAAAGAATCGTGAATTACGGTATGCGAGGTCTCCCCTTAACGTCTCATTCTATTGTGTGTTATTGTTTATATATATGTAAAAAAAGGCGAATGGTGCAACCGCAGTTGGACACAATTCATCGCGTAATGCAATTAATGTTCTTGCGAACTACTCTTGAACAAACTGTCGAGTAAGATGCGAATTTATGTACGAAATAATGTACAATATTATGACAGTTAAATGTTAACCGCTTGTACGTTGTACTGGAGGCGAAGTAGCGTGAGACTTTCGCGGGGTTTGTGTGCGATTTTAATAAAAGATTTTTATGTTGAGGTTTTTTTTTTTTGTAAATCGAGAATTATGCTTTCGTCGTATTATGTCGTCGTTGAAATTGTAATGTTTTGCGAGTGTTAGAAGTTTATTTTTGTGGCTCTCCGTAAATATGAAAGACGCCATTCTTAAGAATGTTCGTATCGAAGGTGACACGATTAATTTTAAAATATGGACGACTTTTATGTGTATAGTGAATATATTTCAAATCTATTGATACGTTCTGGAGATCAAAGTACATAGTGGCCATATCAAAATTGAAGATAGGTTTAATCACTATATTTGAATGGAACTTCCATCCAAATATACTTTATTGAGTGTAATGTGGCAAAATTTCACCACTTTAAAACATTGTGAATTTTCATTAAGTAACTATTATATAATTGTATATACTGACCTATTTCGAATTTCATCATAATGTCATAATAATACATATTTTAATACTATATCAAAGTGAACAAAAAAAAAACGGTTTTTTTTAACCGTGATATTTCGAAACCATATAAAATGAATTTTGGGTGCACATAAATTTATCTAAAAAGATATAGTCAAACACATCAAGCACAAAGCAAAAAAAAAAACAAGCTTTTAAAACACATTATTATACACCCAAATCTGTTTTTATACTGGGGACACGTTTCAGAGACTATTATTTAAAAAAAATATATGGTGACTATATAAAAATTAGAGATAGGTTCAATCAGTATATTTGGATGTGATTTCAAATTAATACATTCATATTTTTTAAATTTGTAATATAAAGCTTATGCTTTGTGTGTATTGCATAAAAAATCTAACTTACGCTCTACTGCAAAACAAATTTATCTTCTAAAACATTATTACACTATCACATATTCATATCAGACAAAATTTCACGAAAATATTTCGACTAAAGTAATGAATATTGCTTCCCAACTATGAATTTCACTATAAAGAATCCTTATAGCATTCAATTCGCTTTAAAGCACCCGCGGTTTCATATTACGAAATTTCCCACCGAAACCCGGGATAGGGATGATACAGTTTCGATATAGCTCGGCAACATTATACGAAATAACGTAAATTAATGTAGAAATAGACGACCGCACATTTGCAATTATATGAAATGCATAAAACATAACTTTGCCCGTCGCACGACGAAATGCAACACATTGCGCAATATTCCAAAGTGTACTAGAATCCCATTTGAAATTTATAAGGACTCCTTGATGTATTCAACGCCTCAAAATCCGATACGAATATCCACTTTTCGGATGATTCGCGAATGTCGTGTGGTTAAATGTCGAAATTTTTTTTTTATAATCGAATATAGACACGCGAACGTCGTTCGAGAATAACTATCTTATAACTAGAATTAACTGGTGTATTGTGCAATGTTTCGTTAACGGTCACGAGAGTCGGGTTGAGTCATCGACGAACTGAGGACATTTTCGTGTGACCTTTCGTAACAAGGCTCTATTCAAAAAAAATAATCAAGTCGGCTCTAAACGTTGATGTTGAGTTCGTTGGGATATAATGAGGTTGGTATATAGCGCGAATAAATCATTTGGAAAATACGAATATTGTCAGACAAATATGAGCTAGGTATTGTCACGAAATTTTACGATGGCATTTTTACTAAATAATCCTCGCATAACTTTCAATAATTATTTTGTAGTGCAGGATTTTGGACTACCTTTATAAAATCAGGCTTCGTAAACCTAAATTGTTGTTAGCATTTACACTAAGATTAGTGTTTCAATATGCTGATTCAAATAGAAAAATATTGTGATTATTGTTAAGCTCAATTACTCAAACCAGTGTAAAGAAACTGTACATCATACCATCGCCTTAAATGATAAGGTATCCCTTTAATCCCAGTATAGACATTACAGCAATCAATGAAGAATCTCAACGGCAAATCAGAAGAATGCACTCATCGAAGAAAATACCATTTACAGGACATGATTTTCAAAAAATGTCAATTAAGATTTCTTGCGAAACTTCTCCGATTTTTATGTATATTTTCTTTTGTTGAGTCCCCAATATTTTTATTAATTTTTATGTGTGACCTTATAAGCTACACGTAATAATGACAACGATAAAACACATCACTAATAATAAAATACTCTGATGAATCATATTCGAACCATTCGTCACCATACTCAATACAGCAAACAACATTTCAAAATAATACATCTTTTTTAATACAACATCGACAATATTCTCACACACAAAACAAAATCCCACACGATAAACATCCAAATCGAAAAACGATCAAAACGTAACAATACACACGATATCGAACGAAATCGCTTACGAAATTTTTTCGCGCGCGACAAATTTTAACGACTCGCCGGAAAACTCTCATAAATTCACACCGAGCCGGAAAAACACAACGGAGATTTATTCATTCGAACTCGAAAACGGCACATATGCCCATACGTGAAGGAAAAAATGTCCAATTTTTCATCCAGACGCTTCAAACAGAAATCAACAGAGTCCCTTTGAAGGCCGACTCGTAAATCAGTCGGCGAAAATTCGCACAGCTGTTGCTTTCGCTGTTTTCCGGTCTTTTTTTATTGTTATTTTCGGTTGTTTGTTTTTTCAGCGGATTTTCAGACGGTCACGTACGGATTGAATCTGAAATAATGAACACCCATCGCATCGGCACGAAGTGGAGTGTGAAAATTGTTTACGGTTGCATTTTTTTTTGTCGAAGTGTGAATATTTTTAAATATTGATTTAGATTCGTATTCGAGTGGAATTAATTGGCGGTATAAATATTTATGGTTTCCAAAATACAGTAGAACCTCGAGTATTCGGTCTTAATTGGGGTTTTATTAAATTAAATTATTTAAAGTAATGTTTAATGTGCAAAATTATGCACACAACCGTTAAGTATTCTTTAAACAGACTTGCATTATATATTTGACAAAATTTGTGAATATGACATAAAATCACCATGGTAATGTATTGATCAGTTCCAAGATAATAATTAATGAAGTCATTATTTTTTAACAACATCTGTAGGAATTTTTTTAACAAAAAAAAGCTTTATTTTGTATCAAACAATTTTTTATGAAAATAAATTGTATTAATATCACTTTATGAGTTGTAAAGATTATTTTTAAAATGAAATCCGGTCAGGTTTTAATTCAATCACGCTCATAGATGAGTATGTCACGAGTCAGTATAATTTTGTTGCATACTTATTATTTAAAAAAAAATCTGCTATTAAAAAAAATATATTATTCTTTTGATCAATCAGATTGATCAAGATCCGAGTAGCAGAGATTCTAATGTATACGAATTTTTCAACGTATTTTTTTTAATAATTAGTGCTTTGAAAAATGTTTCAGAATAACGAAATCATACATTATCTAATTAGAAACAATATCTATTTATTTTATATACTTTTTTAATGGGAAAAAAAAAACACGCAATATTATTAAAATTACTTTGTTAACATTACGAAAATCCTATACTAATGATTCAATATAAAATCGTCATATCCAATTGTTGAATAAATAGCTCATGACGCACTCCGTGCAAATTCATATTGCAGCATTCCAATTTATAAAACAAGGCCACAGAACATTTTTCAACTTTCAAATAGCAATATTTGAACTATACACTCTGCAAAAACAAACCAAGATAAAACAACACCTAACTAATGAAATTTCAATAAAAAAAAACGTCTCAAACACAAGACCATCCCACAATTTCTCCGAAACAATAATGACGCAAAAGGGAGAGCACTATCTATACGCGATACGTAAAAAGGTAATTTCATTACAAAAACGTATATACGGATATTTCCGTGGTTTTTCCATTAAGGCCGCACGAAAATGTCGGCACACCCAATACTGGGTAAACGAAACACAATAATACCTATAACGGGGCCTTCCATCGGCATTAAGGTCACGTAAACGTTACGATTTGCGTTTAGAATATTCCCTAGAATAGGAAAGATAATAAAGAATTTATGACGTTAATCATCGGGTTTATATTCTCTTTTCGGTCACGAACTCGTAAAGTGCATCTGTTCGACTCATCAATACGGATTTGTGAATCATTCGATAAGGTTTCGCTAAGAATTATGTCACGATGTATGTAAGGTTTGCGAACAATCGTGTGATTTTTTTTTATAATGATTCGAACTTTCACTTAACGTATACGCGCATACATTGTTCTTCTCTGCGTAATGTAAAAGAATAGTTCTCGTGCGAAAATTACGCAAATGTGCGATTATTTCGCACAATGCGCGTTCATAGGTCGTGGAGTGTGCGAGATTCGCTTTTCAATAAAAATCGAATTTTATCATTCGAAAATCGGATCGGTTTTCGATTTTGATTCGCTCTCGGAATATTAATCAGCGACGAAATTTTATGGGAGGTTTTACGGGGAAACTCTATTTTAGCAATGCGGTGAATAATGAAATTTGTTCGCCATGTTTCAGCGATAATTAGGGACCCTTAATAGGGTCAATTAGACCCGCCTTCCCATACTGTTTTCTTTTCGTAATATATTATATAATATATATTCAGGTATACGTTCACTATTCTATACAATAAACCCATTGAATAAAATATGTGGGCACAGAAAGAAAAATGTTTCGTGCCGCATCATTTGATTAAGTTTCGTACAATATTAAAACTGGATAAATGTTACGGTTTGTGTGATCGCTTCGTTCATGAACGAAGCAAATAATTTTACTTTGTCTATGAAATTTAAATGTCTTTGGTAGCGTATTTAGCATAGGTGCATCATTTAACGTCTTCTCTCAAATGGATCAATTGAAATATCTTACGATATACTTATAGAAGGCATCAAAATGTCTTTTAAGAGCATGATATTTAATAAAAAATTTCGGTATGTGAACGAAAAAAGGTTCATACAATATAAAAATTGTAGATATTTTATAAATTTATCTAAGTGCTTCGTTCATGAACGAATCAAATAATCTTGCTTTGTCTATGAAATTTAACGATATCTGGTGGTGTATAGTTGCAATTTAGCATCATTTAACATCTTCTGTCAAATATGAGAGTTGATATGTTTTACGACATACATATAAAATGCATCAAAACTTCCTTTACATGCCTGATACTCATAAAAAAAACTTAAAAAATTCGATACGTGAACAACACTATTGTCATAAAGCACGTAAACTACTATATTTGATAGAAGACGTTAAATGATGCACTTACAGATGTTTTTAAATTTCATATACAAAGCAAGATTCTCTGCTTCGTTCCTGAACGAAGTTACTATACAAAAGTACCATAACAAATAAACTCATATAACTCAATTGAAACTGACTAACAAATAAATCAAATCATCCTATGAATATATATTTAAGAAAATACCCCAATTAACATTTTTTAATAAAAAAAATATCATTTTCACTCATTTAATTGAGTGAAAACGTTCAAACGAACAACGAAAGCCCCGAAAAAAAATTTATTATACACAAAACACGAAACGCACGTCTTCCCACTTAATATTATATATTTTTTCAGGGGCAAACATAAACGAAATACATTTTCACGTCGAGTGAGCGCGTTTAGCATGTTTACTTTAGCACTTCTAATATTTATATAGGGAATTTTTCGCCCGATGGGAATCCCGCCTTTCCCGGATTTATAAGGTTGATTTGTATGCGCGACGCATCCGAATCCAGTGGCGTACGCGATAAATAATGAATTATTATAAACGCGAAACTAACGCCCCCGCTATGCCGCCCCTATGTATGTTTTTATTTTTGTTCCGGGGATAAATTGTCGAGATTTAAGCCTGATATGAAATCGGGAACGAATATGCGGAAATTGGCGCGAATTCGTGATGTAAGAAATAAAGATCGTTCGAGTCAGAAAATTATGTATTGATATATAATATAAGTTTAGGATTTTTTAATAGTTTAGTTTTGTTGAATGTATCGATTGGGCGTTAAGGTTAAATTGATGAATATACAAAACCATTTAAAAGTGATGGTTTGTAATCAATGGAATCTTTTGAACCGTTATATTTTAATGTGGCGTATCTCAATTTTTCTTTGTTTTGAGATATTAAAACGTTTGCGTTTTACTATATTTTAAAAAATTGATGATTTGTAATGAGTTTATTTTTATTTTCCGTGATTTTAGACGTATAAAATTTTAAAGTATTAATAAAATTTTTGGATTAAGTGTAAATGAAAAAGTGTACGCTGTGGGTATGATTCCGGTTTTAACATCTACTCAATCGTCTCAAATTTGGTATTTAACCATTTGACCAAGAAAAAAGAAATTAAATCTCTCGTTAATGAAATGATTCCAAAAAAATGGTTTCTATTACAAGCCCTATATATAGATCACCATACGAATACCCTATATATAATCACGAATATCTGTGTGTGTGTCCGTCTGTCTGGACGTTCGTTCGTTCGATGACGCTCGCGACTTTAAAACGACGCGTCGATGCGATTATTTTTTTGAGTCTATAAAATTATTCTTCATGCGTATATGGTCTTTATGCGTATACAATTAACTTCTATAATATCATGCTTATGAAAGCGTCTCTATTGACTTATGCAATACGTGGATTATTACGCAGTGGAAAAAATATTTGAATCCCCTATACATGTATATAATCACCGATGATAGATGTCTGTGTTTGTTTGTGAGGCTCTCGACTTATCGTTCCAATTTAGCCTGTATGCCGTTTAAATAACGGCTATAATAGCTACACGAGAACGGTTATAACGCGAGTTCCAAATTTAGTCTTTATGATCATTATAATAACGGCTATAATCTTATTGTCTTAACGTCTTCAATATGATGCTAATTACTTACTAACTACTGGCTTTGCCTATATGTCACAAACCAATAACAAATGAACAATTTTGATTTCATTAATTAAATATTAAATATTCAAATCGGGTACGGACATCGACTTTAAAATAAACACACACACATCCCGATGTTATTAACATCGGGCTTATATACTAGTCTTACTATAATGTCCCAGCGTCGCGATTGATTGTGACAATAATTACAATTAGTCATTCGGTACACCAGTATGTGTAAAATGCGCGTTTGAATCGATTTACCTTCCTCTCTCTCTTTCCAATGCACATTCTATCATTTCAGTTGTTTTCAGTTTCAGTTCTTGCTATGAGCAAGGTGATAACCTTCCCAAGGTGCTCTATGGGTATCAAAAAACTTCCGCCAATACCACCAAACACCGGATTAAAAAAACCGGACACAAAAATAATTCAATTGAAAATCATTTTGAACTAAAAATTTCAATAGAGGCTCGAACATGGTTACGTACAACTAATGGATTTGTTGCGCTCGCAACCATGTTCGAACGTGTGTTCAGCGGTTCGACTGCAACATTATTACTAAACCGCCGAACACACGTT
>JAOXNN020000039.1:658676-674143 GCA_028571205.2 Hydropsyche betteni | reverse complement strand
CCGATGTTAATAACATCGGCTGTGAATTGATAACCATACTATTGCGTGATAAAATAAAAATTGAATATATTTATGCAAACATATTTTATAACCGTGCCCTTGTGAAATGTCTCCAGAATATAAGAGTCACGAGTGTCATCAACACAGATACACAGACGAACACACAGACAGACGGACACACAGAAATCCGCTATTATATATAGGGGATAACACGCTGAAAAATTTAAAAACGTTCAACAAAAATCGCTCCAAAATGAGATTTTTCCGAAAAAAGATAAAATCACCAAAATTAGTAACATACAAAAATGAACAAAGATAGCCTTTTTAAAACGAGAGTATTTCCATAAGTGCAATTTTTCTGAATTGAAAATTCCGCAATGTAAGTATATAACTGAAAAAAAATTATATCCATCAAAGAAATTTCTTCGACATATAAAAATCAACAAAGAACTAGAAAATATTATTCAAGGTATATAATTTTGAATAAAAATCACAAAAAAAAACACACACTAGATTACGAATTGAGTGAGCGGCCCAATCGTTAAACCTCAACGAGAGAAAAAAAACACAAAATCGACACAAATTCAAAACCGGATCGGCGTCGTATCGTTTTTCCATTTATTTTGCATAATTCCATCGGCTCTGATGATCCGTTTAACCGTTGTTTTGCGACCGAACGGTTAAACAATTATACGCATCATAAAACTTTCCTCGCTCCGGCGGACATCGATCCTCGGAAAGCCGAAAAAACCTCGAAAAAAGGCACACTTTCAAAAAAAATTTCAAAAAAAAGAGAGCGAAACCGGAAAATCCGCGGCGCCAAAAATTGAAAAGCGCTTTCGAAATTTCGACGTTTCAAAAGCGATATGGCGAAGTTGGGGCCCAACTTCCGCGGGAATATAAAAGGCGCGAATTCCCGGAGTTTGAAAACATTCTTGAGTGGCGTTATTGAGCGTCGAACGGGTTAACTTCCGGCGGGGGCCGCCTTTTGTCTCTGGCGAATTTCGATATTGCAAAATATCGTACGAATCGCGAATTCGTGACGAAAGAATTATATCGGAAATAAAAAATGGACGTTGCCGGGGAGTTTCTCGGCGAGAAATCGTTAACTTGTTTATAAACCGCTTATTGCGGGAAAAATTAAGGTGGAAAAAGATTAAGCTAATTTTTCGCCGTAAAACAGCGCTTCCATAAAATACTTATGCAAATTTTCCCGAGGGGGGCGCTTTTCCTATAAAAAAATAAATTTGCTAAAAAAAAATCGCTTTCGGTCCTAATTAACTCTACGGTTAGTATAAATCGTTCGAGTAAACCGATTAATGCGCCCACTTAATGTTTTCTGAACATCTTCGGATAACGATAAAAATGTTATTATTATAATTTTTCCACATTAAAAAACCCTTATGCGTACGAAAAAAATATACACACTCGATAAAAGTTTAATTGATCGATAAATTTTATTACATCTTTATGGGCGCACATCGAATCGCCAATATGGCGAAAATACAGAAACTGAATCGTGTCGATGGCGATAAGCAAACATTAGTTTAAACAGTTAAGTTCGAATTGCGAAAATATTTTTGTATTTATATTGTTACGTTTCGTTTGTGTGATCATTTCGTCCATGAACGAAGTTAAAGATATTGGTTTGCCTATGAAATTTAACAATATATAATGGTATATAGGTGCATCGTTTAACGTCTTTTGTCAAATATGACAGTGACGTATTTTACAATACATATGAAAGGTATTAAATTTTCTTTGGTATGCTTGATACTTAGTAAAAAATATTTATAAACTTTGGCGTGAATAATAAATAAAAAAAAGATTCGCCATTATTGTTGTAAGGCACGTCAACTGTCATATTTGACAGAAGACGTTAAATGATGCACCTATTCATCATTAGATGTTATTAAATTTTATAGACAAAGCTTCATTTATGGACAAAACGATTATACAAAAGTAGCGTAACACATGCATACTTCTACAAAATATTTTGTCATCAAAAAAATCAATTTGAATTGATGAATTAAAAATCAATCGATATAATGATATTTTCAATCATTATTAGAACTAGGAAAATGAGAGTATACATAA
Source organism: Hydropsyche betteni (assembly GCA_028571205.2). NCBI lineage: Eukaryota > Metazoa > Arthropoda > Insecta > Trichoptera > Hydropsychidae > Hydropsyche > Hydropsyche betteni. Next base: position 672,046 of record JAOXNN020000039.1, on the reverse strand, counting down.
ATTCATTTAACAAAGAAAAATCTCAATATTCAACATCAAAATTTTGCATATGTGAAAAAACTGAAACATATAATAAGATTTCACACATCGACATCACAATAAGAATAGATTATAATCAAACGCATAATCACCGACATTTTTCCGCGTACGTAATAATCATCAATTATCCAACCACTTTCACTTGGGTGCACTGAACGCCGCGTACACCCGCCCCAACGGAAAGCGGCCTCCCGCAATAATCCGAATTAATACTCGAAACGCGAAACGCAACGATTCCGAAAAGGTCGCGATATTTCGACGTTGACTGACGTGCGTCGTTCGCGAGCAAATCGCAGATCGCAAATGCGCACATACACACAAATACAAGCGAAGGCTTTGAAGCCAGGGGCCACTTTGAGAGACTCCGAAACTAATAATAAGTTGGAGAAGTTCGATCGGTGTGTGTTTTCATCGTCTCTTTAAGGACATGGGAACAACTACGCTTTACGGTTGGGCCAATATTTCACTGCGTCGTATTAAATTCCGCTTTATTCGGCCGATTCGTAAACACTAACAATTTGTTCGCAATTATGCAAAGAAGAACGGTCGCGTTCTGAAAATGGGGAAAAAAATTTTGAAACTGTGTTTTCGAACTGGAATAAAAGTCGATTAGTTTGTATGAATTTAAGATCTTCTTCGAATTCAATAATTTTCCTTGACTCAAATGACATGTAATTAAATAAGTCATTAGTTTATCATTGAATTTGATATTACATCATTTAAGAAAAATATTCATAGTATTCAAATGGTTTAGGAGTTAATTTTTTTTATTATTATATGATGGATGAAAACAAAAAGGAAAACATCCTTATTTTTCAATGATACATTCGAAAAAATATGACTCGTAACGGATACTTAATAAACTACACATAATAATGAAAATTGAATTTGATTGATATAATAACTCACATTATAAGAGTCTATAGCCAGACATCGGCAACCTATGACTAGCGGGTCACCGAGTGACTCATTTAATAATTTCAATTGACCCACTTCATATTTGCAAATAACGAATAAATTCACGAAGATAAATACCTTTTATGATATCAACGCGTTGGGCATCACTTCTTACAAAGTTTTTATTTTAAAAAAAAAAGCATAATCATTTTGTCTGCGTTCCGCTCTATTTATAAATTTGAAAAAAAAAGTTGACACATGAAATTTATTTCATTAATAATAAATAAATATATAAACAAAATATAAATAAAAATAAATCTATTTACGAACAGAAGTAGATTCATTATCGAAAAATCAAATTGTATTCATCTTAAAAAGACTATTTACATCATGCAATCAAACTGACGTTACAAATTCGGCATCAAAGGTGCATTGAAAACTTAACAATCACATTTAATTTTATAATACTTGGAATTCAAGTTTCGTTTTATTTTTTATGCATAAAAATTAAAAGCATACTGTTATTATTTTTTCGTTGAAATTCATACTATTATCATTTAAATTAAAAACACCCACAGACCCAAAATATCTCAATCAAAATTTTGTTTGATTTTGACCCGCGGTCAAAAAAGGTTACCTACTCTAAACGATTATTGTAGCAAACAAGCGCTACAAACACAAATCAAACCAAACCGACTCCACAGCCCAAAACAACACTCCAACCTCCAAAAACCCCAACACCAACAACCCGAATTCATCCGAATCTACCCAAATCGGTACACGACGTCGTTTTCACCCAGATTCCGAAATAATTACAGCAGCCGACACAAAGGCAGCGGTGACAAACAGATGGCGCGCGGGCTGCAAGCGTGCCAAACTGACAGGTGGAAGAGCACTTGAACGTGTCGCTAATAATCCGCTCGAACGGAGGGCATTATTAAAACGTCGTTTGTATAATGTCTGTCGCGATGAGTGGATCGTTTTGCACTTTTGACGCGGCATTTTTTATTTTTTTGAATCGATGGATGTTATATGACGATTGTGTGTATAGTTTTCGGTTCATCAATCATTTTTTTGTTTGGACTTTTAATATTCAGTTATTTTTGTCTTTTGTTCGGTATAAATTTTTTTATGACAAAATTATAGCATTTCATATGTTTAATTGTTATTCAAAAATATACGGTAAACCCTGCTATATTATAGAGGGGTTTAGTTCAAATTCAATATTTTTAAATTTGTTTCAAATGTTATTCATTTTAATTTTTAACTGTCTAATTTTAATATTTTTCAAGTAACGAATGGTGGCGTAAGTTTGAAACCCGATCCTATACATTTACATATGTATTAGGTCCCCCGAAAAATTTATGTCGCCTTAAAATTAATTAAACTTCAGGTAAAGTGAGATCAAAACCAAAATCAAAAGTACATTTAAGTAAAAATAAACAGAATTAAATGAGAATATTTTGATAAAATTAAAAAAAAAAATTATATTTAAAGAAAAATTTAAAATAGCGATTAAATGATAGAAGAACGAAATCATATTTTTTTCATAATAAACATAATAAAAATCAAGAGAAACGAAAAGATTTTTATAAGACGATGAACTAATACATCAAACCTATCCACGACGATTTCAAACCGTTCATATTAAGCCATCAATTCCCATCACCCTAATAATGCATATCACCTATGCCCCCACATAAATATCATCCAGTTTCGAATTCCACGCAAATCCACATTAAATCGAATCGTTGCAGCCGCAGACGAGAAAATGCCCAAGCCCGCCTTGAGAAATTGCACGTGCAGATTTATAGTGCGAAACGAGCAAGCGATTTGCACACGTGCACATTCGTCCACATGGCGTCTTCCAGAAAGCAAATCTGTGTAAAACCGCAATTAAATCCGAGATAATAAAGCAGCATTGTTGCGAGATTGAATCGCGATTGTATCAATTCGAAAAATATTTCGGATATTTCTTTTTGGATTTGAGTTTATGTATTTTTTTTTTTCAATTTCGTCAATCGAGTTTATATTGTGGAATCCCGTTGAGGAATTTCGCAGCGTCATATCGCGTATACTCTCGTGGGGGAAATTCCACAAATTTCGCCAGATTCGAAAAATCCAAAAGTAAAAATAACCCGAAGGAAAAAAGGATGACTTCCCACAGGTATAAATACCGCTGAAATATCGGAATTCGTACATCGCGATATTTTTCAAAACAAAAACAAAAAATTTACAAACAACGGACCTTATAAATTGTATTAGGTCAATGCGAATTTTTCATCGTATTTTTTTTTATCGAACATCATATTTTGAAATCAACCGGATGCGATGCAGATTCCCCATTTTTTTTTAACGTTGATTCCTATATTCAATATGATCTTACTGCCATTTTGAATCAGTGTTAATTATGGCCAGTAACATGTTATTATTGCGATAATGAAAAATCCCCAGATCTGAATTTCGAAAACCAGAAGATGAGTGATTCAAAAGTTGACTGCATCTCTATTGTAATATTTAAATTATTTTTGTCTGCCGCAACCACGTTATTATTTTTACAATGAAAGATAACATAATTGCACTTCGTTTTAAGAAATTTCAAAAAATTCTACGAGTTGTTTATTATTCACTGGCTACTATAAAACATAACAGACACTGAAAAAAGAAGTATCATCCACATAAAAGAATAGTTTGAATACAAATTTTATTCATTAGCTCGAAGAAATGAGAAAAATATTTGACCATCGAAAAAAATACGATGAAACCAATGCATGAATATATTTAAAAAAAAATAGAATACAAAAAAATCAGTTAAATTCAAAACAATAAACCAAAATCGGATCAAAATTTCACCAACATGCATCGATTATATATATTTCAATAATTATCGAATCCCATTGAACGAACATGGCAAACATTTGTATGGGGAAACGTGTCGAATTTCGAAACCCATGCACATACACACATTGTGGATTCATTAACAGAAAATTATGATTGTTTTATGGCTAATGCGATTCAATATTTGTTAATATGAATAGAGTGAATTGCATCGTGGCGTGCACCAAATGTTCCGAGCGAACAAAAACCGAAAAAACAAAAACTAATGAGATCACAAAGGGCATGCACGCTAACCATATGTCGGCTTATAAAATTGTTACACGTTCTTAACATCCTGTCAACGTTTCATATCAAAAAATTCGTTTAATATGAATTTCGGTTATGAATGTTGACAGACTTCGATCGATAGGATAAAAATACGTTTTATTGTTCGGAGTTTACGATTTGTAGATAAATGATCGAATTTTCTACATTTTATTGCTTATATTGAATAATACATAAAGTGGTTATGGAAACCGCAAAATATGTACAATTTTTATTTACGAACTATCGTATAATTCGGCACAGAATAAATTCAAGCGTTTTTTTTATGGAAAATGTTGTTAGCGACGAAAAAACGGAGTGAAAAAAACATTTTTCCAATATTGTACTCAACTATCGAATCACCATATTGAGACACAAATCGAATCCAATATGAAAATGTGTCATATTTGTCGTTTTGAGCGTTGATTGCGGTTACCTGTTAGTGTTCCCGGTATTTACCTCTAACGAGTCAGTAATTAGACAAACAAGAATTCAGCGAAATTATTCGCATCGATTTGTAGACTGCAATTGCAAATAATGAGTACGAAAATTAAAAAAAAAATGAGTTATTTGTAATAATTATAAGGCATGTGAAAGTATCGGTTTATTCACCGAAGTTGAGCAAAATATATTGCAGTCAATAGATGAATAAGAATTATTCATTGTTAAGCAAGAAATTATTTCAGTAGTTCAATATTGATGATTGTGAATTGTTGATCAATGCTAGAAATTATTTGAGTATTCAGAGTAAAAATGAATCATTTAGACTTGTGAAGGTATTGGTTTATTCGTCGAGGTTAAGCGACGTATACTGCAGTCAATTGTTGAATGTAAATTAATGATCATTGTAAGAAGTTATTTTAGTATTCAGTTCAACATTCAAAGTAAAAGTTTATCATTTAGAATATATATTTTAAGCTTGTAAAAATTGTCGATTTATTAGTCAAAGTTAAGTAACGTTGTGGTTAAACAATAATGTTAATTTTTAATCATGGTAAGAAATTATTTTAGTATACAAGTACAAATGAATAAACATAAATATATTTTTTTAAATTTTATCTTATTCTACGCTCTTTTAAAAAAAAATTTATTACACATCATAGAACTTTTGATAACGAATTGATCAAAATAAATTCTTTTCATACCAATTCCTTTAACAATCTTTCAGCGAAATTAATTTAAAAAACACACTCAAACACTACAAATTCAGACCATTTCCCAATATGTATACAAATCTCTATATTCCTCATACAGATTCATACAACTGCAGCTGCGAAGAGGCCATCGAATGGGTGAAAAGCAAAAAAAAAATCCAAAAAGAAAAAGCGAACGAGAGTAGACTTCTTGCACGACGTCTGAATATATGCGAAAAATGAAGCTTCGCTAATGAAAAACGGAAAACTACACGGTGTTCACGAACATTTCTCATTTCTAATTCGAATTCTTTTCGAAGCATCATAACGGGAAGCGTTTTTTTCGATTTTGCGGTTTTACCGACTCATCCGACCTTCTATCTAACCGCGATTAAATAAACGATTTCGTAATGAATATGCTTCTGCGAAATTGCGAAAAAATATTACGAGAACGAATATAATGAATGGCAGTTTTGTTTTTTTTTTTTTTTAGATTCGATTGCAATCCGATCCGTGAAAATAACGAGTGTTGAAATTTCTTCGGTTTTAATGATGCAATTATCTCGAATTCACTTACCGATTAGTAAGAAATCAGATACAATAATTAATATATCAGGGACAAAAATAGATTTTCCATTACCTGAAACAAAAAAAAAAACATAAATTAAACAATTGTATTCAAATTAAAGTTAGAACAGAAAGACATAAAAGATTATCCCGTAATGGCGAGAGGGCTTAACATTTTTTTGAGCAATCTTTTTTAAAAAAATTCGTATACCTACATTCGACCGACTAAAAGCATGTCATAAAGCAGTCAAAGCTAATTGCTTTCTCGTAGAACTTTTTCCATTATGTATATAAAAAGACGATATAATAATACCGAAAAAAGGGAACAAACGTGAGTATTTCGCGAGCGAATCGAACGGGAAGAAAGGAGCCCTTTCATCGGGTAGGGATCGAAAATCTATTTTTTTCGATCTTCCCCCTTTCATATATATATTTTATTTGTTATCGGTCGGGGATAACTCACCCGCCAAATACAAATCTTGTTAGCGGATTTATAACAAGCTTGTTAGCCGCGACGACGCCATTGTCGGCAGAAACACGCAAATAAAAAAAGATAACATAAAATAAAATAAATGATGAATTAATCCGAAGGGTCGCGGCGGGATTTTAAATCGCGATTTTGAATCGATTTTTTTTTTATGATAAATTTATTTTCGCCACATAAGCAACTTCCTAAATGCGTCCCTAGAACATAAAAATGATGATTTCGATAAATCAAAACAATGCGGAAACGCCGCAAAATCGTAGTAGACATTTATTGAAAATTACGGATCGGAAATCAAAATGGATGCGTCACATTGACAATATATAAAAAAATACATGCAATGAATAATGCATTGTGTGCACCGACCAAGAACGTCATTCCCCTCGAATTCGTGCACAAAATTAAACTCCCCACAAACGATAAACAAGAATCTTAACTTATGCATGACGAGACTATTCTTCTATTGCGTATTTATTCTTGCAATATAATTTTCAATTGAAATTAGATGATTGTATATTTTATGTGTCATTTGCGAAATTGCTTAGTTCGCGCACAACGCAAAAAATTGCATTATATACGAATAAAATAATGGGATGGCGCTTTTATGTTTTTTTTTTTATATAAAAATTTGGACTTTTTCATTCAACATAGTTTCTTCATTCTTTTGTATTCATGGTTTTATAAGTGTTAATGATTAGGTTAGGTTGGTTTTTTTTTCAATTTTAATCTTTGTTATTAACAAGTCTAAAATTTCATTAGGTAGAAAGGAAGACAATGAAAAGGTGTTCAAATTTCATATAATGAAGACGTATAGTTTTGAAAAAATCAACAGGACACCATTTTATTATATTGTTTCCATACGACGCAATTTTTTTGCGTCGTATATGAATAGTATAATAAAATGAATGAGCGGAATGTTGATTTTTTTTAATCAAAATTTGGATTTTTACTTTTTATCTTCGTTTCAAAAACAAGTTCAAATTTCGGATAATGAAGACATATTATTTTGAAAAACATCAATAAAGCACAATTCTATTTAAAAAAAAATGCTTCATACATGAACTAAGCGATTCTACAAATGATGCATTACATCAATAAATCTACACTAAAACACTCACAATAATATAAAAAAAGCATTTTTTTACAAAAAAAACAAAAAAAAACCATTAATATTTAACAGCAAACACACCGAACAACTCTATTCGAAATATTCCATACAATAAATCACAAATACAAACAGACATTTCAAACACACTGTACCGAAAAAGTGCAGTTTTGTTTCGAGCCGGCGACGCGTACGGCATACGACAGTAGTATATAAATTCATGTGCACAGTTTCGACTTTTTTTGTTCTTTTCCGAGTTTATTTTCGGCGCGGGTTCATCGACAACAGGATGTCGGTTAGATCTTTTTCGGTTCGTTTTTGAATTTTTGAATTTCGAACTGTCGGAAGTGCCCATTTTTGGGCGCGCCAAAATTTCGAGAGTTAACGGAAAACGGTACCGTTCGAATTTGAATATCTGTATTGTTGGCGATTCGAATAATAAAATTCACGTTTTAAATGGTAAAAACTTGTGCGGAAATTTTTTTAAATATACTTAACCGAAACATGTGCGGCGACACATGTTTTAACGACCGCTTAGTTTGGCGAAAATTATAATTAGCCAATTAAACGCTTCTCAAGATCAGAATGTAAAATAAAATTTAATATGTGTATGAAATTATCATATACATGACAAATCGGTCATGGACTTTGAATAAACAATTAATTAAATTATTTATGATCAGATTTATTTTTGTTTTATTCGAAATCTGAAAAAAATACATAATACAATATCGATAAAAAATGCAGTATTCCCTTCGAAAGCATCATAATGAAAACTGAAGTGCAGCGCTGAATATTTAAAATTGGCCGATCTTCGTTATTGATGCGAATAAATATTGATGTTTCGGTGAGTTTTTCGCGAAAAATTTATCAGCCCGAAAACACGTCAAATAACAATAAATTTTATATACGGACGACGGGTTGCACAAATTGATTCGATTCGCTCTTATGTATCGTAAAAGTTGAGAGCCCTTGATACATAAAATTCAATATATTTCATAAGAAAGGGACAAATTTATATACGAACGTTTCCGAAATGTCGCTATTTAGCGATGACCAACGATCCGCAACCTGTGGCTTTAACATTTCCGATAAAATACAACCCACAACTGCGAAAAATAACAATACACAATTTTTTTTCACTATTCAACCGAAACAATCGTCCAAATATAAAAATATCGATTTCATCTAATCATCACACTCATTATGTCGAAGAGTTTTATATCACATTTCTATTCGAGATCGAAAATTCAATTCACCATGATACCGCCGCAGAGGAATAAAGTCGCACAAAAGGCAAAAAAAAATGTGAAATCCAAACGAGCGGGTCGCGAAAAACAAAGGCCGAATCGAATTTCAATTTTTTCCCGCGCTCCAGGTTAATCGAACGATGATAAAAGTCATCCGAGACGGTTCACCGAGCCGACTTTTCTAGGAAATTCGAGAGGACTCTTCTCTGCTTTCTCCTCTCCATAATAGCATTAGAACGGGACGGTTCGAATAGTAAGTACTTCAGCGATTGACAACTTTCGATGGACCATGTCGATTGGTGTAGTCGGATGTTTTGACTATAATTTGGATCATATCGTTAGGTAAGAAAAGGTGAGGGATGGATGAAATGAAGAAAGTTTGCTTGAGATAGGTAATGGAAAGGTCTTTATCGAGTAATGGATAGTGAATGATAATGATCATTAAGAATGTAATCTTGTAAGAAAGGCTAAGTGAGGATGAGTTGTTTGAGATAGATAATGAAAAGATATTGTTAAAATATTGCACATGATGTTGATAAATCGTTAAGAATTTCATCTTGTAAGAAAGATTGGGGAAGACTGAGGAAAACAAATCAAAAAGGTGAGGATGAGTTGTTTGAGATAGCCAATGAAGAGGTCTTTACCAACAGTGGTTGGAGATTACTATAAAGCATTAATAATTTCATCTGGTTAAAAAGACTCAGTAAACAATGGATGGATATAATCGAAAAATTGAGGATGAGTTATTTGAAATAAGCAATAGAAAGGTCTTCGTTGAGTAGTTAAAGGTGAATGATTGCGCATGATGATGACAGTAATTCAAGAAAATTCAATATTTCGATTATTTGATTTCAAAAAAGTTTCTGCAAAACAAAATGTTTTAGATCACTGGTATATTTCAACATTAATAATGAAATTGATGCAAGAGAAATCTTTTTATTTTCAATTTGCGGAAAACGGTACTTTTGTCGTTTGTTTGGCATGGAGAAACTAGGCTCAATTGAGGTTTACAAAATATTGATTTTCATCTATAAGATTTCTATGTATTATATTTTCAAGAATTCAAAATTGGGGAATTTTTTTTTATTTTTATCAAAAATAAATAATAGCATACAAGAATTTGTCAAAATATTACTCATAACCCAATATATCCAATAGTGATAAGATAAACCTTAATCTACACGTTTTTTAAAACGACACACGTTTATTACACAAAAAAATAAAATTCCCAACCCAACGAACCACAGTTTGAAAACCGCCACGGTCGGCCGAACATAAGCACAAACGGACAGGTGAGAAAGAGAGAAAGTAAGGGAGAAGGTTGAATTATACTTCTGAGTATTATTACAGTTGACCAACGATAAAAAGCGGTAACGGAAAATAGAAAAGTCGAAAGGCGACGACCCACTTTTTAACGACCGGTCCCGGTCAATCGTCAAACGCCAATCGTGACGGTTCACGGATCGGTTTATGAAAACCGATAAACCTGAAGATTCGATGTGGAAATTTTTTAGAAAATCCGACACCTCTGAGACGATTCACTTTGAAAATCTCCTGAAATTTAGGACAAAGTTTGTGATTAACTTTGAAAATCAACGATGCCTCTGAAATTTGGGTCAACGTTTGCGGTTTTCGATCGGACTCGAGTACAAGTGGTAATTCAGTAAAGTATGTGCAAGAATGCATTCATATCAGATACGAAATGTAAGTACTATTATAATGCGATTAACTTTAAATTAGAAAACGCGAAATGTGCATACGATAAATCATATGAGAGAAATCGTCTAAATGCGAGAAATTCTTGAACTTTCACACATAGAATCGAACGATCATATATCCAACAACCATTATAATCGTATACGAATTATTACACAATCCATTATTAAACACAAAAGCAATCAACACTAGACGATCATAATATGCGTTCCGACTTCGCGCAAACGCCACAACACAATACGACGAAAAGCACACTTTTCACGACACAAAAAGCGGAAAAATTAACGCAAATTACCCAATAAATCGTCCTTGACAGCCTTAACCCTTACGCGTCGTAAAAAATGCTAATGTACGCGAGTTTGCGTGCGTACAGTCACTTTTTTCGTATTAAGATTGATTCTGGCGGAGAGGTGTGCGTATGTAAACGACGACATCGCGGCGTTTTTTTTTTCATGTGTATGATGTGTGGGTGGATAGGGCGAAAAAAAAATATAAATATATATATATAAACGGTCACAAAAGGCTGCACACAAAAGAGGTACAAAGCCAGCTTTCGGCGTGCATTGTCGCGTGTGTCCAATAAATTATAACGATGCGTTATATGGACTATGGATAAGATTGATGCCCTGCGGAATGTAGCTCGTGTTTACTATAAAAATTGTATTTTATGAATATATACTTAAACTAATCCGTATTAATCAGGGGATTTATATTTTAAAATAAAATATATATATAATTTTAAAGTGAAAAGGGTGCTAGTAGATTTGAGACTGAACTAAATTTTTTTCCCTTAACCAAACCTAACTCCTAGATACTCCTAAGGATTAGGTTATGTTAGAAATCTTACTTAAAACTTATGGGTTAGTTTGGTTTTACGAAAACAAAATTCAGTTCAGTCTCAAACCTAATAGTACCATGAATCGACTATTGACACTATTGGAAGTATGAGTAATTTTATTTTTATTGCAACATATTCCCAAGGTGATAAGAAATATCATAAAAACTTTCAAACTGTATAAATATTATCAATTATTAAATAGTATCGATTCCATATCGTACATTCTTATATGAATAGATAGCATAGTACGCAACATTGATAATAAATATAAAACGACATATTTTACAAGCATGAATCATTTTTAACTAAAGATAAAAATACATTAGGCCAAGGAAAAAATTAAATTACATTGGGTTAACCGTCTGGTTAGACATATGGATGAAAAATAGACATTTGAAGTACTGAAATGGTATCAGAAAAACTAAAAAAAAAATCGAATTAATGGATCAAGAATATTTGTGAAATGGATTGGATCAGAATGACTCAAGCGGTACAAGTCAGCTTACTATCGGCAAGATGGACACCAGTCAAGTGGACAGATGCAAACTGGACACACGCAAAGAGGACAAACGTCAACTGGACACCGGTCAACCGACCACCGAACGTTTTTAAAATAGCGTATAATTCAATGTGCACATACTTGAGCTACGCGTCGTAAAAATAGTATGTAAATAAACATTTAATATATATTCAAGCAAAGAAATACAATTGCAAACGTGTATGTTTTTATTCAAAAATTACGTGCATTCCAATGAGAATATTGACCGCGACGGAGAAATATTAATAAACTTCAACAAATGTAAGAAAGGTGTATTCAGACTAAAATAACGAACTTTGAAATTAATTGAATGGATAGATTATGTTGTATATATGTTACAGTTTGGGCGTCCAATTCGTTTATGCACGAAAAAACTAGTCTGTTTATACACCTTGAAACAGCTCTAGTCCAATGTGGTACGAAAATTTAAATTGTATGTACTCAGATAACGCTCTTAAGCTGAATATCAATAAGGTGGAATCATATGCTATTTTAAAAACGTTCTTTAGTCGGTTGACCGATGTCCGGTTGACGCGTGTCCACTTTGCGTGTGTCCAGTTGGCGCGTGTCCAGTTTGCATTTGTCCACTTGACCGGTCCATCTTGCCGTTAGTAAACTGACCTGCACTCGACTCACGATAGACAAGAGTGGAATATAATTTAAATTTAGAACCAAAATTTTAGATCAATAAGTAAACAAATGTTCGAAAAATGAAAATGACTCAAAACGAAATCCCAAAACAGCCACTATCGAAAACATTAATATCGCAACTCGCCAACGAACAACCGACCTTTAATTACCCGCAACCCGCCGAGCGCATACATACTTTAAAAGGCCCAAAACACCCACATATCGAAACCCCCGAAAATTTGAATAACAAACGCGGGCCCGCGCGGCGCTAAAAAACGCATTAACCCTTTCGGGGCGGCGCGCCGAATCGAAGATCCTTTGAGGTGTCGCAATCGGATTAAAAATCCTATTAAAAGTAATCCCCGTCGGGATTCGGCGGGCTCGAGTCTCGTCGCGTGCGAAAGACCCTGAGTTATTTATGGGGGAGAATGTGTGTTACGGTGTGCAAAAGGTGTTGTGTGTGCGAAGAATAAATACGCTTTAATGCCGGGAAACTTTGCCGCCTTTCAGACGTGTTTGAATTCGGTTGTTGTTTGTATTTTTGTGCGGTTTCGAAGTCGGCGATTCGGTTTTGTTTCGGTTCGGAATCGAATCGTTGGAGTTGAGGGTCGCGTAGATTTGCAGATGGATGTGATTATAATTTTTTTTATGAAATTACTAGCGGATAGTGCCCGGCGTTGCTCGGGGCTTAAAATCAAATTAATTTTTTTAATTTTGATTCATTAAAACAAAAGAATAAAGCAGGTTGCGTATTGTCACAATCATACGCGGCGCGCCGGCCTCTTTTTATAATATAATATACTAGTATATAGGCCCGATGTTAATAACATCAACTACGAGTTGATAACCATAGTATTAGGTAATAAAATAAAAATTTAATATATTTATGCAAAATTATTTTATAACCGTGCCGTTACGCTATGGTCACGTGTGAAATTACTAACGATAATGAAAAAAACGTCGGAAACATATTTTGATTAAGAAAAAATATCAGAAACAACGCATATCAATAATACGATTTTGACGTTTGGA
>JAOXNN020000039.1:645462-658576 GCA_028571205.2 Hydropsyche betteni | reverse complement strand
AAACGTCGGAAACATATTTTGATTAAGAAAAAATATCAGAAACAACGCATATCAATAATACGATTTTGACGTTTGGACAACTATCAAAGGTCCACAAACACTGCGCATGCGCTCACAGACGCGACATCCAGAAGCCAAAACGTCATAAGTGTATAGTATTATATTCATGAGCCTAAAATCGTTGAACATAAAGCTCAATATGGCAGATATAGGTGTTAGAAACGGCCTAGCGTTAGAATCGGACTATAACATACATATATACAAACAAACATACAAACAACCATTTTTATAAATAAAAAAGATGTTTGAAGCTTGGCTTGTTACGCGCGAGGCTTAAATATTATAGGTTTTGAGATTAAAATAGTTTAAAATAGGAAATATTCATGTTCTTTTGATGATTGGAAAGATCTTGACTTGTATAGGTTGATGCATATATTGATGTTACAGATTGAAGTCAAAGGCATAACCGTTTGGAACGTATCGGTTCTTATTGATTGCCGAAATTGACCGATATTGGACGTGGTCATTAAATGGACAGTGTGGCTAATGGATGAATGGTTTCTATATTGAGCTCTCTGACAATTACCTTTCAGATGTACATATATTGTGCAACGTTTATGTGATCGCGTTATGAAAAATGCAAAAAAAGTCTTGCGTTTTTTGTGAAATTCAACATCATCTGTTGATGTATTGTCCTATATGTTTATGATACTAAAAATTTAAATTTTAATGTTATCTCTCACGGCAGTTGATGTATCTTATGACATAGCTATGGAAGGCTGAAAAAAACTTGCATTGCTAATATCATAGTGTCACAATATGATTAAAAAGAGCGTCGAAGACCACAATCGGAAAGACTCGGCTTTTTAAACCATAAAACAGCTCGTTCTAGAGTCGGAGAGTCGTTAGTTAAAAAAAATAATTTGATATGGATATAAAAAATAGTTTAAATTTCACAAAAATGCAAAATTTATTGCGTTTTTCTTGAAAAACGCAATAACACCAATATCGCATACATACATTTCATATTGAAAAACCATAAGGCCAGGCGCCTACTGGCGATTTAGTCGCACGCGATCGAAAATTTAACACATTGTTTTGGGTTGAATAGCATACGTCATATGCGCGCATTTCAACCCAAAACTGTGTGTTCCATTTTCGGTCGCGCGCGACTGAATCGCCAGTGGGCGCCTGGCCTAAATATCAACGATATGACTCCACCAAGTCAATTTTCAATACAAAAAATCGAAACAACCCACAACACAATATTCAACCCATCGATATTTATATTCAGTGCTCAAACATCGAACAATGAAAATCCAACACACACCCTCCACACGATATCCCACAACATCCATTAAACATCCAATTAATCACACCCCCATATGACGAACCCTTCCCATGCCACCTTGCCCCGTCCAACACCTGTCCCCGATGCAGCCTACCATCGCAAACGCGCACCTGCACCAGCATTGCACATCGCCACGTTAACATGTTAACGGCCGCGTATCGCGTGCGCTAATCGCAATTTCCTTTTCTTGCGTACGCCGCGAGCGTTCACGGTTGACAATAACGACCGCGTCGTTAAAGGCGACGGCTTCATAACGTAACGCCGTTACGTACCGCGTAATATGTATCAAATGTTGGTACAATCTAGCCGCGCGTGTCGTTTGCTCCTGCGAAGCGCAATAATGTCACCTGAACGAGCGGTTCGAAGTGGGTGGACGGGTGTGGGGTGGTTGGCGGTGTTTGGGTTTGAATTGTTTTATTTTAAATATCGACTAGCTGAGACGGTAAACTTCGTATTACGTACAATCGCTGTTCGTTAGTCTAGCTAAAACTAAGCTGACTATGCGTCCCGTTTTCGCCGGGACTGTTCCGTTTTTTTCGTGTCCCATCGTTTTCGCATATATAAGAAGATCTATCGGCAACAAACAATAGATCTTCGACTCTAAATACTGGTTTTTTTTCATCTTAAAATAGCGCCCGTTGTTCCCACTGTCTTCACGCGATCTGCACACACAGGTTCCCGGTTCCCACAATCACTGCACAATCAATACGCGGCGCGACGCGGCGTGTACTTTTCCATACAAAATTACTTTTATTATTTTTTAGCTTTTCTCTAGGAATTTCCCTATTATTATTTTTTTAAACCACTTGTTAATTAAAGCGAATAAAAGAAAAAAATAAATATACAAATCGGTCAAGCCGTTTTTTTAGTTTTAGCACGTCACCAAATGGCGATTCATTTTAATATATATAGATTTGATATTTTTATTGTTTATCGTATTTCGTTCAACAATATGGGTACATTTATTTGATGCCAGTCAGTCAAAAAAGATTCAGATCAAGTGTAAAACATGTTGTCGTCATGTTGCATGTTAATATGTCATAGTGTAGGTCGTGCTTTACACTGGATACAAATTGCACGATTTGTATGTTAGTGTACGTAATAAGTACCAAAATATGATCAAGTTTTTAATTTTAAAAAAAAATAATTAAAAGATTTTATATTATTTACACAAATCATTGAATTATATAAATGGTAGCATAGACAAATTGGCGACAGAGTCATCTGATGAAAAATCGGTGCATCAGGCGATTGTATTATAATACCAAAAATTCGTTTTTCGAATCGTTTTTTGTCGCTTAGACCGCTTGAATCACTCAAATTTCCAGCATCAAGGCCACATACTAAGCGTGAGTTTTTGAAAACAATTAGTTAAAAAGAAAAAACCGGAAAGATCTTTATCCTACGACTAAATGATTCGAAGTCATTAAAGTTCATGATCACTCATACTTAATTAGCTGTATACTGAAAAAGGTTATGAAACAATAAAAATGGCAAACGAGTCAAAATTTTAATTCGTTTCACAAAAACACGTCTATTTTATTCGAAACATTTTTGATCATTCAAATTTTCCTCAAAAATTTGGCAAAACGACATTTAAAACTAAAAGTTCATGGGCATAAGCATAAATAAATATTCAGTTCACATATTTAATTTGAGTTAAATTATTTGATTGTTATTTATATATTTTTTCAATTGATGATTATATGAAATGATTTTCAAATCGAGAAACAAAGACTGAGTGATTCACATCATATGGAATGTTCAGATGTGAATGAAACGAATGAGTATTGACCCGAATCGTCTGCCGACTAAATTTATTATAATTAATCAAATTTAAGTTATATAAATGGATCAAATGAGATAATTAAACATTAAAGGATCGTTTTTATTCAAATCAAATAAAACCCATTTAAAATTCCATTTTAAAACGATAATAATTAAACCGCAAAAAAACCATAATCGATCCACCGTTTCGAGCTAATAACGCAAGATTAAGATTACGAAACTCATTAATCAATCAAACACAATCCACCCTTCAATCAAATTCAAGCCTCCCGAACCAATACCCATCTCCAAAATAATTTAAAAAAAAACCGGAATCCTCAAAAAACCCCACATTCATTATCATCGACAATACTCAACGGCGTCAGGCGATATTTGCATATTACGAGTAAACACTTGTAATAAGCAAACATGCAAATTCGATTCGAAACTCGTTTTCGCGAAACGCCAAACCGACCCGAGAACGATTCCAAAACGCAAAAACATCCGAATACCAATCTGGACCAATACCGATCTATAAATGGGCCACGTGTTGTTTCTCGTCCGGATCGTCGACCCCCCCACGTGGATCGTTAAATCAAGTGTCATTGCCAAGGTTGTCCGAGGTCTATTTTGTGCGTTGGTCGTTTCGAATTTAAAACGAACGACCTCGACGTTAATATCCGTTCGCGCCGTTAAAAGCTATGCGGGCCATACACGTTTGGAATAAGTCGAAATGAATAAAATCGAGAAGTATGTATCCGTGTGTTCGGATGCTATTTTTACACTTGTCGTTTCGTTTGTGAAATAAAAAATATGTACAGTAGAAACTTTATTACTCGGATTGATCGAATTGATGTAGATATTTTTTTAATAGATTTTAATAATTTTTTACTTAACAACGTATATTGACTCATTGCAGACTCAATTACGAAGGTAATCAAATTAAAATTGGATTCTTATAATAGACGTTTTTATCATTTTTTTTTTTATAATTAATATGGTGTTTCTCGTGTTGTTCTTTATCGCAATTGCAAAAGTTTAGAATTTTCGTTAAATAATAAAAATTAAAAATGATTTAAGAATTATTTGTACATATTCCTTTTCTCGGTTATCAGGAAAATTTCAATCCCAGTTTAGTCCGAATAATCGAGTTTCCACCGTACATTCGAAACAGTTATTGTACACATTTTCGTATTTCTCTTTGCTATATAGCACTCGGCGTCGACTTATTCACACGCGGCCGGGAAAAAAACGTGTAAATAAAGTATAAAAGCGTATTCGAAATCAAAAGAATAAATTTAGCCGTAAAAGTGTTTCGAGAAGTTTCGACACTGAACATTTGCATGTTTCTCAACGACCTTTTGTGCGTGCGTGCTGCATAAAACATCGAGTGCGATCTAATTTTTAACGATTTCACGACTAGATTCGCGTTACGTTTTTTGGCGCTGATGCAACGCACGGACGCCAACTTATCGCTCGAAAACCAACAGTTTGAGATATATACGCAAATACGATCTGTCAAGCTTGACATTAAGTTCATATATCGCTCGATTGCGATACTTATTTCAAAACGCAAACTATTGGTTTTCCAGCGATACATTGGCGTCCATGCGTTGCATTAGCACCCGTTTTTTATTATTATTAAAATCGGCGACCGAACCTTCGCGATAATACCTAAAAATTATAACAAAACTATGCAGACGTTCCGCTCGAAAACTTCGCGCACAATAACGGCAGCTTTCAAAGGCGCTAATAGTGCATCCGAACGAAGTTTCAGTTCGCAGTTTTTCGACGTCCCGCGGCCATAATAGTGTGAAAATTTCAGCGAACTTCAGAATCGGACGAACTTTCAGCTACATTACCAACACTTTGCATCTCGCAGCCGGAGGCTTCGAATGCGATCGAAGATCCGACGGACAACGGGTTATAACGCGGCAGCCATTGGCGTTTTCAGCGAATATTAACTCGTTCCTTTGAAATCGTGCTCTATTTTCAGCAGAAAACTCTGCAGATTAGTCCGATATAGAATGGTTGTAGATATAGGCGCAAAGTGAGCGAGCAGAGAAAGCGAAGGAGAAACGGTCCTTTATTAGTACGGTCCAACGGATTCAATATTCGAGCGCCGATTTCGATTATAGACAAAATTCATACTCTAACAATATTAGCGTTATTGGATCGATGCTTATCGAACGGGAGTGATAATTGTTTAATTTAATTAAATCGGCGACATTCGAAATTATTTGAGTTTATCTATACCATAAATAAGCGCCTCGTTTGTATCCACTTATAAAGGTCGCCCGTTTCGAAGCGGAATTCCGCTCAGAGTTAAAACATTTGGGCAAACTAAGTAGTTGTTATTGTCGATAATTAATCAAAATCTTTAGAATATAATGTAATGTTTTATATTTTTCATATAATGAATACATTACCAACATTGGATACATGGATGAAGTGCTCTGGAGTATGTTGAAAGCAAATAAAAATGAGTTCATTCAGAATGAAAGAGTTATCGAAAAGATCGTTGTATCATAATCATCACCATATACAGCTAATATGATGATAATACAATCTACTGTACGATAAAATTTTCTTAATGTTCATTGAAAGTTTTTTAACAAAACCATTGATGATTATTATGTACATTTCTCAGAAAAACGTAAAGATTAATATTTTTTAAAACGGTAATTTTTCAAAAGCGACGCAATAAATAAGCTGTAATGTGCAGCTTATCTATCGTATACTTTTTGGTATATCGTCTTCAAAAACTTCAATTTTTACATTTATCTGAAAAATACTCAACTACAACTACATAACCTAATGCTTATATCGTTCCCTTACATGATTAGCAGAAATTAATCCCCTATATATAATAGTGGATTTCTGTGTGTGTATTCGTCTGCGTGTTCGTTCGTTCAATGAAACACTTTGGCGATAATTAAATATTTTCACATTTCATCGTTTTACATTTCTTAACAAATTTCATTTTATTTTTTCTATTTTAATTTAAAAAATTGACATTATATTGTGTTATCAATATATTTCTTCAAACTTTAAATTCACAGCCGATGTTATTAACATCGGGCCTATATACTAGTAAACAATAATTACGCGATCACGAATCGTATTAATAACATATAAAATTAGGAAGTTTACAAAATATAAACATCATTTTTATTGTCTTAACGCATGCATATTGAAAACAACTTTTTTCCCCTCACACGATGTGTACACTAACACCGAAAATCGGACATAATAAAATTTAATAATGCAATAAAAATTCTTCATTATGCCGCAACAACAATTATTCATTTGGCCAAAACCGTACCGAAAACATCTCAAGGCCCGTTTTCGCGGTGCGCTTCCCTTGAAAATTCGCGGCGCGAATTTCGTTACATTTTCTCAAAAATGTCAAACGACCACCAAACGTCTTCCGCATTGCAGTTCTTCTTCGTCGGCCCGTTTAACAGTTCAATCGTCACAATGGCGGATTCGATCGAGGAAATCGTCAACGTCACGATGCGACGATTCATCAAAATCAACGGCCGATTCAATATTTGACATTAAAACGTTGTGTAACAATCTTCGTCGGTAATTACGTTCGCGAAGGTCGATTCTTTGGGTATTGTTCTTGTTCGGTTTTTTCATGATCGCGGTTCGATAATGCGTTTCGAATGTCGTATGTGATTAACCAATTTTTCGACGTTTAGAAATGGTCAGTAAGTAAATACAAGTGTGTTTCGATTGAAGATTCGTTCATTCAGTTCAAATTATTTTGAATATTTGATGATTTTTTATAAAAATACCTAACTAATGGATATTGACCTTAAATAGTACTTGCTGAGTATTTTGATTTTTAATTTCGGTTTTTTAAGATCACGGTCAATGATGAGTTCCGAATATGGTATGTGATTGTTCAATTTTTCATCATTTGAAAAAAGTCATTATCTGAAGTCGCAAATAGTCAGTCAAAATTAACATCGTATCTTCGTTGTAAATATAAGTGAGCTTTGGATTAAAGGTTCATTCAATCAATTCAAATTATTTCGAATAATTGATGATTTTTTGTAAAATTACCTACAACTAATGGATATTGACCTTAAATAGTACTTACTGAGCTTTTTGATTTTTAATTTCGGTTTTTAAAGATCTCGGTTCAATGATGAGTTCCGAATATGGTATGTGATTGTTCAATTTTTCATCATTTGAAAAAAGTCAGTATCTGAAATCACAAATAGTTAAAATATACAACGTATCTTCATTGTAAATATAATTGAGCTTTCGATTAAAGGTTCATTCAATTAGTTCAATTTTTTTCGAATAATTCATCATTTTTTTTGTAAAAATACCTACTAACCAATTAATACTGCCCGTAAATAGTATTATATTTACTGACTATATCGATTTTTTGACATTTTTTTATGATTGCAGTTCGACAATCGGTTTCGAATGACGTATATGACTAATCAATTTTTTAACATTCAAAAATGATCAGTATCTAAATTCATAAATCGCCAGTTGAAAACAACGAAACGTCATTAAAAAAAATTGGAACGAGCTTTCGATTGAAAATTACGCTATTAATTAAAATTATTTCGAATGATTGACCATTTATTTGAAATATACATTCAAATCAATGGATACTCACTGAGTATTTTAATTTTCAATTTATTGACTGAAAATATGCATCAGTTACTAGCCAAAAGTATTCAAGCCGTATTCAAATCGGTGTGAATTTTTGTGGATTATCGTCCGAAAAGATTTGAGATTAAAGTGGTGAATCATTGAGTTTATGGCTTTTGAAAAACAAATGTTGACATTCACCTTGACTTTTGTGCGTGTTGTGTAACATGTTTGGGTTTTGAAATTGTTTCGAGTTTTTTGACTATTGCGAAAAAGTATACGAGCGCCATTAGCATAAATAGGGCATTCAATAAAATGATTTTATTCTGTGTGAAATACCTAATTCACTGTGAATACTGAGAATAAACTATTTGTTTAAAAGATTATGCGTAGATGTTTTTGCTAACTGAACAATGTCATGTCATTAGAGTTGAATAAAGGTTTATATTTTTTTATATTAGGGTCGTTAGAGAATTTCTGCGAACTTTTAAAGAAAGGTTAGATGTATTTTTTTCATATTTTTATTACCATTGAATAAACAATCAAATAGAAACGTATGTCAAATGAAAATAAAACAATGAAAATTTTCGGAAAATATAAATTTAAAATGTACAATATAAAATTTACATGGAAAATATCTGAACTAGTCTTTACTCAAACACAAAACAAGAAGTTTTCTTTCAAAAAGTTTACCAAACAGTAGAACATCTCCATTTCAAAAATGGTGTTAAAAACAAGATACGGTAAAAAGATCACATTAAGATTTCGGTCTACGCATAAAAAGGAAGTCGGACCAGTTTAACAGTTTTCAACTGCAAGATAGCAGGGTCATCAATTACATTTTAATGTCGTGACTTAAAAGTCATAGGGTTACCAGATTTATGGACATCTTCGAAGAAGACAACCGAAAGAAGCTGTCCTTAAGCGTAACGAAGTGTTTTGGATATTTAATGAACGTAAATGAATTTGTTTGCAAGGTCTCTATTGAAATTAACCAGTTTGCTTATAATGGATTGAAAAAAAATCCCAATGCTTATTTAAAATACATCCGCAGTGTATTATTATAAAATAAATTGAGGAATATTGGCTTTATATAGGAATATTGATTCGTTTTTATTGAGTTATTTGTTAATTATGCACTTAGGATTGTTGTGTGAAAAAATGGATTCGTTTTCGATTGGTTATGAATATTGATGATTTTTTTTTATGTTTTCGATAAATATGATTTGAATTTTTAATATATTTTTATGAAACGTATATTAAATATATTATAAGAAATATTTTTGAAATTAGCTACGAAAACATGTCGAACTTTTTATGGTTCAAGAAACATGTCGAATTATTAATATAATTCAACTCTTAAATGCATTATAAATATTTATGCACTTGATATGATCTCATTTGAATTATTTATTAACACGAGACTTAACGACATTTTCAACTTTCGCTTACCGTTTATGAAATTATTGATTAATTTCCTGTTCGGTAAATAAACGTTTTAATCATTATCATATAATAAATCCTTTTCCTAGAACAAAGCCTTTCTGAAAAACCGTTGAAAACAAAAAAAATCTTTGCATATTTATTAACCATATATAACTTATCGTTTAGTCTTATCGGTGATTGATAATTCTAAAAAGCCAAACTTTTTATTAAATATAGCCTTTTCCCAAGCGATTATACAACAATTTCCGACATTATACATTTCGAATGATTAAGATCAAGGCCTTCATCGAATTGACCAACACTAATTCTATATACATCTTCAATAAACATTCGATGATGGAACGTGACTTCAATGGTATTCGGCTGATGATCTCTGATATTTTTTACCCAATTCCGTACACGTACAGCCAAATATGATTAAAAAATAATTAATTCGATGCTTCGGGGCAAAGAAGTAAACATTTTTTTGTTGCCAGTACAGCCTTCACGCTCCCATAAGGCGCCGCCATTTAATCATTCACAATTCTGCTCATTAGTTCGCATTATTTTCAACAATATGACAAAGAATGTTAAAATTTGTTATGACGGTCGATGAGGACGATGTTTCATTCAACTTTGAGTTGCAATTAGTTTTTTTATTGTTGCATATTTTGGTGTGTTCGTGGGATGTATGTTTGAATGTAATGAAGAAAGATTATGCATGTTTTCCAATGCATTTTCGATAGATGGATAGATTGTTGAAATAACGTTCTTGGAAATCGTTTTTTATAATGAGAATGTGAGGAAAAAGAATTCTATGAATTGAGTCTATATAAAAAAATGTAGGTAATCTGTTTCTCTTGAGGTTTCTTGAAACATTTTTTGATTAATTTCCGGTTCAAATCGGGTTGTTATAAATGCTTTTTCTTTAACTTATAGAAATGATTCCTTAAATTTTTTATCAAATATTGAACAATTCAAACTTATATTTTGTGCAATATTTTATATAAGTATTATAAATATAATACATATATGAATAAAAATATTACATTTCATTAATATCACGTATTCTAAATTATAATTAAAAAATGGAGGTTCTTAATCATTTTAAATATTATTATCAAATATAAAAAAATAATTTATATTCCATTCATATCGCACATCCTAAATCATATTATATAAAAAATAGCAATTCTTCTTCTTTTTTTTTAACAATTATATTACTACCAAATACCAAAATCCGTTTTCTATCTAATTTCTATCATACATTATAAATCATATTCAAAATTGGAACTTCCCAATATATTTTCCCATCCCCTATATATAATAGCGAATTTCTGTGTGTGTGTCGGTCCGTCCGTCTGTCTGTCTGTTCGATGACGCTCGCGACTTTTTTTTCTTTTTCAAAAGAACGACCCAAACCACGACTTTTAAATGATGATGATAACAACAAATGAACTATTTTGATTTTATTAATTAAATATTAAATATTCAAACCGGGTACACATTTCGAGTTCACACAATCAGGTTTTCACATTTTATCGTTTTCCGTTTCTTAATAAAACCACAGCTGATGTTATTAACATCGGGCCTATATACTAGTAACTGTGTAACACTTCATTCAGCTTTGCATTCAATTTATATCACAGTTGAAAAAAATGGAACTTCCTAATACATTTTCCCATAACTGTGTACCACTTAATTCAAACACCATAAACGACAATCATCCAACGGATTTCCCAAGCCAAAACTTCCTC
This sequence comes from Hydropsyche betteni, assembly GCA_028571205.2. Classification (NCBI taxonomy): domain Eukaryota; kingdom Metazoa; phylum Arthropoda; class Insecta; order Trichoptera; family Hydropsychidae; genus Hydropsyche; species Hydropsyche betteni. The sequence goes on along the minus strand of JAOXNN020000039.1, from coordinate 647,656 downwards.
GTACCAACATCCGCAACTACAAATACCTCTTCGAGCATTCCACGATGATTTAACACTCCGATGATAATTCAATAGCAGCACGACACGACAATCGCAGCTTTCGTCTGCACGCAACAATACGTATGACATATCACGCCTTTATCCATTTATAAGATTTATACCCGAGAAGCCTTCGCGATGGCGCCAAAGCAGCGACCTCAGAAACCGACATCAAGGATAAAATATTAAAAAAGATCCACGAAACTTATCAAAAGCTCGATGGGAAGTGATCAAGATGAAAGAAGACGATCGCGTCGATCTCGAATCCCGATGAAAAAAACAAATTTTTAAAAATCGAAGGTTTTTTATGACGCATCGGTAATTAGAGGCTTCTATGTCGTGTTTTTTTTTTGAGGAAAAAACATCGACAAACACGTACAACAATTACGCGATAAATGACTTCCACGTTACAAAGAAGGGAATGTTCGTATATAGAAATATTACGTATTCGGAAAAATAAATAATGGATTGGTCTCAGTTTTTACTTTTATGGTTATTTTTACTGATATGGGTCGCGTTGTTTTGTAAAACGCTCAAGTTCATTCTCACGGTGCGGGACAAATCGTGAAAAAATCGGTATTAAAGTGTTGGATAAAAATGAGATAATCGGTTGCATTGTTTGCACGTTTTAAAATAAAGAATTTGGAATTTTTCGCAAGTGCGATTTTTGTAGCTGAGATTTCGAGAAAATATCTCAATTTGGCGCCGTTTCTTTTTGTTGCTGTTGTTTTTTAGGCGTCATTAGTGTGGATAATTTTAAATGATTTGTCTCTTTTTGGAATTCGCTGTATCCTGTAATAAAATTTAAATATTTTTATTATATATTTGACTCTAACACGAAATTGACAAAATAAATTGGATATTTATCTAATTTTTTTCGATACAATAAATACGAAATTTAAAACGATTCCTTGACCTTTAATGTAGCACAATAAAAATATCCACAAATGATTTGTTATATTATAACGAATCAATATGTCACTGTAACAATTTTTTTGTATTTTTTCTCCGAAAAAAATAAACTATTATTAATTATTTTCACACGATCGAAAGAAGTGAATTGATTACCGAACTAGGAGATAATTGAAACGGACAATTCGTGCCAATTTTTTTATGATACAACCTATAAAATTCGATTAATTAAAAATTAGAAAAACTTCCAATTTGCAACACGATCCAAATCAATTTTCCCGCCAAAAAAGAATCACGAGCTTATTGAAAAGATGTGATGTAACTCGCGCCGGCGTGATCTAATTATTATGAAATTTTAATACATCGTGTCTGCGATTAAAATACAGTTTTTTTTATAAAAGATAGTTACAATATTATTATTTATTCGGATCGAACTATGACTTATTGATTTCGCATTGTTATCGAGAACAAAATGACACGTCTTGAAACAATTCGATGGCATCAAACTAAAGGGCAAGGACGTGATGCAAAAAATTGTATTACATCGTGTCTGTATCTTCGATTATTTTTTAGTATTGAAACAATTACTTGTACATAACAAAAAGCTACTTTATTAAATATTCGCGTAGAAAAAAATTAGTGATATTATGACACGGTCAAGGTGAAGAAGAATCAAACATTGTTCGATCGTTTTATGATGTGATGAAGGTTGTTTACGTGGGGTCAAGTTGTTTAACAATATCTATCAAATATTGTTATTACGTTGAATGAAAATGTGAAACATAATAGTATGAAGATTATATACAATTTAGTTTTATATAAATTAAAAATCGAAATCTGATTTTATCAACCTTTCGAATGTGTTACATAAATTGCATGTTATATTCAACGATTGCATTCGATGATCACAAAATGAAAAAAAAAATGTACGAAAACTTAAGAAAACACTGTATTTGTTATGAAACTATGCATAAAGATGATATGCAAATTGAGATATAACGTTTGCAATACAAAAAATTATTTCTAATCTCCACAATAACGATTCAATATATCTTCGATATTAATCCAGACTTCCTGACTCGACTAATCTTTTATTACAAAAACAAATTATTCATGACGGTTTAATTGTCACGAACCCATAACCCTGAAGAGTCGTGATTTTTACCGATCATGAGATATGATTAATGGAAGAATTTCTCTATAATTACAAACATTAACATCTTAAAAACGATCGACATTTTCT
>JAOXNN020000039.1:589908-607570 GCA_028571205.2 Hydropsyche betteni | reverse complement strand
ATATATTTTAATAATAAGATGTACTAACCTGCAAAAATGAATAGGATACGCAACACGAACTCCCATCGTCGCATTCCCACCAATAGCAGCAATTACTTCTTTCTGCAGTACCTCGGGGGCTATGGAATAAAAACGATCATATCAATATTGACATGTTCATATTGAAACAAAAAAAAATCCATCATATAACGTGACATGTACGCTAACTAACAACACATCAATGGTTTCGTTCCCGTCGTCCCAACTACGACGTTGATCCATACCAGGTGTTTACCAGCTTCAGATAGATTTCAGAGTGGGTGGAAGTCAAGGAGGAGGCTTTCGTCTATTTATCTCGGAGACGGAGAAACAGGCAAATGTGAAAAAATGAGTGGCGAAAACCCAAAAAATATTTCACTCGAGTGAAATATGGACGAACGTGAATTGTCGGCTTTTTTGGAATGGGCCAGATCATAATAATTTAAGACCGTTGGGGCCAGATATCAAATTCGAACTGTTACACGAATAATTGCAGTAGGTATACAGTAAATGAGCTTATGCTTAATTGACGTCGGCAGTCGGCTAAGATTCGCATTATGCAAACACCGGAGGTTTTCGGAGGCTTTTTATATGTTTGTTTTGTTTTTTCGGATGACTCGCCTGAGGAAGCAGCGAAGGTTGATGTAATTAAGACGAATGAGACGAGCAGCTTTCCCGCCATGGCCGCCATGTTGCGTCAGCCAACAAACTGTCAGTAAAAAATATGCAATGATGTCTCGCTTATAAAGTCACTGACTATTCACTAAGTCACTGTTTATTTAACAATTTTTCGTATATTGCTAGGGTTGACCTAAAACAAAAATTATATATTAATAAACACTCTCCTGCATATTCATTCAATCAATCAATTTATTAAACTCTTAAGGGGGTATTCTACTCTAGAAGCTTAAATTTCAGGCGTTTTTCCGCCTGGAATAAAAATAAACTAACGACATTTTTAATTTACATTTTTTTACATAATATTTATCAATATTTTGAGAATACAAAATAAGTTTATAAAAAAAATCTAAAATTCATCCAGTTATGATGTAATGAAGTGGGGGGCCAAAAAAAAGGTGTGTCGTGGTGTATAAGATTCCAAAACTTATACATAGTATTTCGAAAAAAAAAAAAAAAAATTCTCATTAAGTGAAGACGTCGCTATATACCAGACCTTGGAAAAAAATTTAATAATTTTTTTTCTGCAAAATGGCGACGATTTGAAAAAAATGTTTTTTTCGTGCTCTTTTTTTACCTTTACAAATTTTTAAAAATAATAAAAAATTTTTTTTCAAAATCCAAGGTCCCAGGCATAGAGAAATATACAAATAAAATTTTTTCAAAATTTTGAATAAATCGGTTAATTAGAACTCAAAATATCTAAAACACCAGGTCGAAAAAAGTAGTTTCGAGAAAATCGCATTTAAAGTTTCGGGCAGTGTAACTGATTCATACATTGGGCTTTCACAAAAACAACTGTAGCTCTGAAAATAATCCTAATTTCAAAAAATCCTATTAGGCTCATATTTTCAAAGGTCTAAACATTAGAAATATGAAAGAATAAAAAAATCAATTTTTTTTTTTTCAAATTTCTTGCCATTATTTTCTGGTAGAATCGTCAATTAAGTTTTTAGCGCCATAAATTTCAAATTGACTAGCAAAAATATTTATTAACACTACAATAAACAAACGCAAATGACGGTAGCCACTTATTAACAAATAATAAATTATAATACACATATAATATTTACATTTTTTTAAATATACGGTAGCATAACATTTTAATATGGCAAAAGGTCATTTCATGATAAAATACTTGTATAATAAATTATAAATTAAAAATAATAAACTTCTGAGATAATTTATCATTCAGTTTTTTTTAGCCAATGATTTATTTTTTTATATTTTTAGTAAATATTTTTAAAATGACAAATACCTACATGTAGATGTGATACCATAAATCAACAGCGACAAAACTTAACCTCATAGTACTAAGGAGTCCATATTTACCGTAATTTTCATTTACTGGTGATCTGGTAGTTTTTTTTTATCAATTACTGATTTATTGGTAAATTAAGTTTTATAAAAAAAAAACGGAAAATAACACCGAAAACAAAAAAATCTGAATTTCTATTACATTTCAAAACTATTCACATGCATGTTTTATTTTTTATTTTATGTTGGGCTCGTAGAAATCCACTTAAAACCAATATTTGAATTTGCTTAAAAAATAGATTAGGAGGTGCCGAGCTGTTTATTTGCCGAAAGTGGTGTTTCGATATGATATTTTTATGATATTGTTGCTTATAATCTGCTTCTCCAGGGCCTTATATGTATCATTAGTGCACTAATTATTTTATTTTATTTTACTTACCTAACTTTCTTTCATTATTAAACAGCAAATTCAAATTTATCCTTCGAAGATTACCTATTCATTGATTCAATCTTTTGTATACAATTAGTACAAGATTAATTAATAGTCTTTACCTCATCTATCTTATTAGTGGTGTGGCATTTTGACTAAGATGATTTACAGGAAATACTATTTATTTGTAAGTAAAGGGTATTTCTAAATATTAGATAGTATTAAATTTAAATCAGGTCCTTTAAAAAAAATATTAATCATCGAGAGAACTTACATTTCAATTAGATCAAATTATAAAACAACCGATTCATGTTTTTTCAAAACATTTTATTTTACAAGTATAACTTTATACACATAGTTAAACTCTAAAATTTACAATGGTTCGTGCTAGTAATAAATAACATTCTACATAATACAGCTAACAAATTGAGAATAATCAAATATTGCACATAAGTAATATAATAGTATTTGTAGAGATAATATAATATTTGAACATACAGTTCAATACACTCAGTAAAATGTATAAAAAATATAAAAACTTCTTTGTCACATATCGAAATGTTTCTGCAGACGACCTAGATAAGATCACAATTGATACTAGCCGTATTAGAGAAATACATTTTTCATTATAAACTTAAAAAAGTGCAAAGATATATGTTGTAAAAATTGTCAACTTCATCACGGTGTGGTGTGTTGCCGTTCTTATGGAGTTCGTCTGCTGAACTGTGGGCTTAAAAACAAATAAAATGGAATAATAGTCATTTATAATGATTTTCTATATGATTTTATAAATGTACTTTATATTTGGCACACTGTTAATGAACAAATATATAAACATTATAATCTTTCATAACAATTGGATATAGAAATTTTAAACTAAACAGCTGAAGTGAAGTATTTTAAATTTTCACACAACAATCCTAAGACACTAAAAACTAATAACTTTTATGATACAGCACAAACAATAGATAAAAATGATAAAAAAATTAGTTGAGTTTTTAAGCCAACAAAATACAGAGATTAATTTTAATACTGTTGTTTTTTTTTAGTATTTCATACAGATACAGATACCAAATGAAAAAAAATGATTGATCAATAGAATATAATAGATAAAATATTGAGGATACAAGATTTATATACAGAATAAAGTTAATTTAAATTCGTGCATATTTTTGGTAATAATTGACGACGTTATGGTAAAAAACTAGATAGTAATATTTTATCCAGATCTAGAATTTTTTGCGACTAAAATTGAACTTCTGACACATAGTTTCTTCATAAGATTTAAGTTTTTAAAATTTTCATAAAATGGTTCACTGTTAATATTTGAGTTTTTGTGGAAATTAAAATTTTGCATAAAATTGTTCCTTTAAAGCTCGTACTATTATTTTTCATATAAAATTTTATTGTATAATTTATTCCAAAATGTTTTAATGTAACATTTACTTTATAAAATTCATCAAAAATGTATTTGATTCAAGATTCAACTATCTCATTTTATGCATCTACACTTTAGAAAGAGAGAAAGAGAAGGAGAAAGATAATACATAGTGAAAAATGCGAACAAATTCAATTTTGAAATCTATATAGATAGTTGTATTTTCAAGAATAATATCAAAACAAAATACGTAAATAAAAAAGATTTGATATGTTAATTTCAAGTGAAATTAAAATTTTGAAAAGCGTTCATTGTATATTCAGAAATATCAAAAAGAAGATCAATAAATTAGTGAAAATTCGTCGAATTGCACAGCCTGTTTAAAACGTCTTCGTTTATAGAACAAAAGTTTTCATGACTAGAAAAATGAAAAGTTTATCGAAAATAAACATTTTATAATATCATTTAATTTACTCATATATTAATTTCATACACTACTTTCCCCTTTGCTGAAAACCGAACTCACAGGATACACATATTTTTTTCTTTTCACATAACTCGCAGGTGGGGAATGTGTCAAAGAACTACCTATATTGCTTAACAATGGAAGAGATTCATTTCTTTGTGAAAAAATATTTCTTTCACTAATAGATTTGCATCTCTTTTTTTGTGTCACGCATTTTCTTTTCTGCTCATCCTCTTCAGTATCGACTTTTTCTTTATCCGTTTCAGAATCTTCAAGCAGTTTAGCACCTTCACCGATGACATGACGATGTAGAGGACTTCCTTCAGATGATAAACTGGATCCATAAATATTCTTTTCTTTGATCAACAATCCTTTTCTACTGAACTGGTTATCGAAAGATTCATAAGAATGCATAGAAGACTTTGTGCTTAAAAATATCTCGCTGGAAGTGGAAATATCTTCGATGGGAGGTACTCTATGAGATTCGGTATGTACGATGGTGGATATATTTTCATATTTGTTTTCATTTTTAACCATATCGCTCGGTTCTATGACAACGACTTCTAATATATTAGAATCACTTTTTGTAACAAAGGGCTCGTTGACTTTAGACTCGATTATGTTTTCAGCTGAATAATATCCCTCTTTTACATTCACATTGTACATGTCTGACTGCATGCAATCAGGTTTTTTTATTCTCAGAGATCCGTCCGATCTATCGAGCGACGGAATATATTTAAGAGGACTCCTCACTATTGGCATGACAGTTCTGACTGTAGCCAATTGACCTGATTCGGCGCTGGTTGCCGACTCAAAGCTTGACTCTCTACTTGAACCACTCAATGACCCGTCAAATCGTCTTCCTAAAAATCTAAAATTTTGGTTCATCTTTTGGTACTTAACTACATTTTTTATATCATCTGCACATGTGGAAAGGTTACCGGGTATTTTCGGCGTCCTTCTCAATACTTTCGGTGTGCACAAGGCATAATCATTTGATAGCAACGCATCGGTATCTATGAGAGTTTGGACAGGTGTTTCTCTTGAAACTGAAGCCACAGTAATAATGCTAGACGGACCTTTTTCATTAGTTTGACTTAGACTAGTTCTCGAACTAATACTCGATAGTTCTGATAAGCTTTCGGGACTCGCTAACGGCGCAAGGCCGAACCAATCATCGTGAATCAAGTCCACTTTACACGTATCTTTCATATATGAAATGCGAGGTTCGCCATTTTGTTTTCTGAGTGGTTCTACCATTACTGTTGTATACCTATTAGGATCTATGTTAGCATTTTTCTTCACTCTATACGGCACGCCATTAGAAGCATTTGAAAAATTGTAAACCCCCAAAGGTTGACCTGTCAACCTGTCACTCGTTATACTAGGAGTTATAGTTCGCGATGCACTAGCATTATTAAACTGGTCGTCTAAAAGCGATGCAAAATCATAGTTAAGAATCGAATTAAACTGACTCGGAGATTGCATTTTCATTGTTATTTTGGTGGCTGTTGATGAACTATTATATATACTACCAGTCACAGAACTAGAACTATCTGGATTAACTTGAACTATTGGACTTTGTAAACTAGTAAATGAAGTTTCTAAGCATAGCCGGTGCGGTGGGGTCAATCCTTGAAGGTTGAGGGGATCGGCAGTCAAGTGTCCGTGGCTTATGGATGTACGTTGAGGCTTTCTTGGTCCGGTTTGAGTTACAACCTGAAAATTAGTGATTCGTTATAAATGAATTATTATTTTTGATATGATCGAGTGCTTTTAGTTTTATTTAGTAATCAATTTTAGATATATTTTTTTAAGAATGATGGAACAATTATTTATTTATCAAAAATATTTATATTGCTTTTACATGTGAGCAATATACTATACTAATAAGCTTTGTGTTCAATTTAACTACTGTATAAGTTGTGATTTTTCTAAAAACTACTTTCATTAACGCATTATTTTACTAAATACCTTAAACATGCAAAAATAAAAATCATGATTAAAATAAAAATACTTCAACCAATAGAATAAATTTGAAAACATTACCCTGCAAATTAAATAATTTGAAGTTTTCGTAAAGCGACAGAAATTTTGGAATTGTGTTATTTATTTTTGGTGAAACACAATGATTTCTTGTTGACCTAGTATCAATTGAAAAATGTAAATTTGATAATATTACAATTGATTTTTTCAAACCATTTAAAAGAAATCTGTAATTTTGGAAAAATTTTCATATTATAAGTGAAATTAGGCTATTGTTTACTGCCTTTTTTCATTTGAGTCTCAAAATTCAACTGTGAAAAGTTAATCAATGATTCAAATACCATTGAACACAATCAATAAAAGGTATTGCTATATAAACTTTCTTTAAGAAAATAAACAGTAAAGCAAGGCGTGGTTGAATGATGAAAATATGTTACATAGGAAAAATTATGTATCGAAAATCATTATATAAAATCAAATTGTGCTAGAGAAGTTCAATATGAAATAATGTAAAAATACTCAGCTATATGTTTATCTCAAAAAGTTGATAAAAAACCTAGATGTTTTCTAATAAAATGAAATATTTCAAAAATTTCAAATATGTACAATGAAAAACAAAAAGGAGAAATATATAAAATTTGAAAGGATATCTCTGTTATAAACAATACTGAATGCAAAAATCGCACGTGTGAAAACTCTCCAAACTGACAAATGCGCCACGTCAAAGGCCCCATATTGCATTCAGCATTATTTTCGAATAGCATCGTGATATTCATTATTTTCATAAATACGAGTAGTAAAGTTAGAATTATATAGTGCACACGATTTGGCCATTGTTTATACCTTGTGTCATTAATGTTGGTTTCAGCTTTCTCGGATTCTCCAAGAGATAAGTCGTTTGGTATTCCATTGCATATCTCGCCACAATTCGTCGGGATGTCTTTGTGACTTAAGACCTAACGAAAGACAGACAGAGAAAGATCTTCCGTGAGAACAGTCCACGTGGTACGAGGTGTGTGTTCACCACTGTATGACTTGAACGGTTTACTATATGCTAAATTTCTAATCAAATTATATTTAGCACAGTTTGGTTCATTTTCGAAACCCAAAAGTTTTGTTTTGTATCAGAGACGATACATAATTTGAATAAGTTCGGTTATTTAACATATATTGTATAAATATGCACTAAAATTTAATGGATATTTGAAAAAGAAGCAAAAGCAATCTTCATTCACCAATAACATAGTTAAATATAAGAAAATTATATATCGAAATATTTTAAATCAAAACATCACACATTCCTATGCATAAATTGAAATTAGCGCCAAAAAATAATTTAACTTTTTTTTATTATATTTTATATTAAATTGGTTTATATTTTAATTTTATAATTTTTGAAAATAATGAGTTTATAAAAGGCTTGTATGCAGAAAAGAAAAAATAAACCAATAAAAAAATATATATTTATTAAAAATAAATAGAATAAAATCAAATTAGCATACTTTAAATCATATAAAATTTAAAAAAGGAATAAAGCTATCACAGCAAATTACAATTTTTAGTGACTGAACATACATGCGTTTTAGCAATAATTATCACAAACGAAATGGTATTTAAAGAGTTTATAAACATAAAAAAAAAATATTATACAAATACAATTTTTGACACAAAAATAAGACTAGGTATTATTTTCTACTTAAGCGTAATTATTTGCATAAAATACTTCATCATATATATATATAAATTATTTGTCAATGGTATATAAAAGTAAAAATATCATCATGTTATGATGAAATAAATTATAAAATTAATATAATATATTTTTACTAAATGTCAACTAAAATACACTATGTATTTACACAAAACGTGCAATTAACTAATTAAATTGTATACATATAAAATCACAAAAAAAACCATATGGAATACCAAAATTAATGAAAACTAAATACAAAAAAATCTTCTAAAATTCAAAAAATGAACTAAAAAATTCAAGTAAGCTCAAATAATTTGTTTTCATTGATTTTGACTATCAAATAAACCATGTGTTAAAGAAATTTGTTTAGCAAAAGGAACATATATATTTTAAATTAGTGATTAGAATAATTTTACATATAATATCACTAAAAATTTATAAGCGAAACAAATAGGGTTACTAATTGCTAATTATTCACAGTTATTACATTGTAAAATAGGATTGTTCGAATATATATTTTATCACACACAAAGCGAGGTGCAAACTCAAACTTCTACATTTTGCCGTATGGACAACTTCGCAAAGTGCGACAACGGTACCTTATTGAGAGCTTCCAAAACTTTATCTGGCATATGATCTTGTATCATCCCCGGTGATATAAGTACTTCATCGAAATCTGTATTGTCGACCCACACCGCTTGATAGACTGGTTCACGTTTCTTTACCATTTTGCTAAAATAAACCGAAAATTAATACAAAAAAAGTATAGAGTAACAGAATATAATAGTGATTTGTGACAAAAATTTCGATCGAGCAAATTTGAAATGAAGCATGCAAATGTGGTGAAAGACTAACCTCCAACTCGGTTCATACCGTCTCCTGGATTATGAAAAATGCGAAGTGAAAAGAATAATTGTGAACACGTATGAAATTTTAAAATGAATTGAATAATATTTGCCAATTCAAACATGCATGTTAGTAGATGAAATGTGTGAATAAAATTTAATTAAAAATAAAGCTACGCACTGTGTATGACCCGGATGATGTCTGACCAAATGTAGAATACGACCAGGTGGATACAAAGGCCGATGCAACGTCAAAATGCCTCCACTCTCCGGATGTACGATTCCAGTTCGCGCCACGTCTTTAGCCTGTAATGTATTCCAATATAAATAGCTGAATTCGATTGGACGAATATAACAATGAACTTTTATATACTTGTTGGTATTTAGCAAGACCGGTAGCACCACTGGCTGAAAGAGCCATGGCCGAACGAGGCTTGCGATTACAGCAGCAGACGGCACTGCATACTATCGTTTTCCACTGAAACATATGAAATTATATTCGATTTTTCGAAAGTTAATATTTATTTAATAAACATTATACATACTTTAGGGTCAACACTTCTTTGTATAGCGTTAATGAGATCGGCTCTCAATGCTTCTAACTGATGCAAACCTATTCTAGGAACGACATCTTTACCGAGCACAACCGACGTTGTAAATCCTTTACTATATTGTACGGCTGGCATGCTGTAATTATGTTTTAGTGTTTTATTTTAGCTCAATTTCATTTGTATGAAATTATCTTAATTTAATTTAACCTTAAAAGTCCTCCTGGAGGACTGTAACTATAGCATTGAAGATCAGGAAATTGTGGTCGAAGTAAAATTGCAAGTATAGCCGCTGTACCAGCTCCTAAAGAATGACCTACTAAAACTAATTTATAGCCATCTGTAGATCGTTCAGGATCACTATTAAGCGCTTGCTCTATGAGCTGTTCTCTTTGTAGTTTCTTTAAAATATATTCAGCAGCCTGGACCATACCTAAAATTAAAATATTATATGAATATAATAGTTGAGTGAATCTGAAATAGTAACGAAAGTTCCAATTCAACCTTTATGTCCAAACCAATCTTCAATCGGGGGTGTCAATGGTAATTGTTCACAATCAGCATTCAGGTCTGTCATTACATCCTAATTAAATATAAAAATTTTGAGTATACGATATTTAAGTATCTTGTTTTAATTTTGAAATAAGTTTTATAATACCTTCATACTTAAAGTTCCTCTAATACTAACCACGACAGTTTGTTTATCGTGATCTACAGCTATGAAAAATGGTGTTTCAGCGACATCAACATGATAAGTGGCATAAGTAATATCAATCTAAAATTATAATTAAAAAATCATGATATCCAATATAAATATAATTCAAAATTAATAAGAGCGTATCAATAATTTACATCTCCTAATTGTAAAAGTTGTCTCAGTGCTGTATAATTGCACTGACAACAATTATCGTGCACAACAGTCGCTTTGCCCGAGGAACCGCTGCAACAGCATCTGAGTGAAGCACACAGTCCACAAGCACCAGCTGCTGATGTTGTTATAAGATACATCGGCCATCCGTAAGCCCCAAGTGCGTAATGCATATAATGAACAACTTTCTACAAAAGTATAAAATTTTAGCGTGACAAAAATATTTTGATAATTCAAAATCATATTTCACGTATATGTACTAACTTGAAACATATCTAGCTCTGCTGGATCATTAAGTGCGAGGAATTGAGTTTTCGAAGTTACAGCGACGCCCGATAAAAATTCATAAACATCGTTCTTACGCTGAAAATTATTTTGCATTATTGTACGAATGTAATATGTAAAAACTCAAAGTTAACATGGATTGATGAACACCGTTTGAACTATAGCTTGTTGTTCTATTTTTTGAAACTGTCTTAGAAGAACTAGACCAGCAACCACATCCGACGGAACAACGTCCAACTCTCTGAAGAAGTCGCTTAGTAGTCTTGCAATATCAGTGAAACTACTCCTGCACAAAATATGTAGATTATTGAACAATTGGATTCAAAAACAGATTTCGATAAATAATTACACAAACCTATTTCTATCTGATGGTCTCATACAACAAAACAATATTCTGCACCGATGATCCCAACTATCTTGATATGCTCTCAAAACTTTTCTACATCATGAATAAACTTGATTAAAACAGATCAAACGAAACCACAGTACTAAAAATTGAACAAAAATACCTCTGTCTCCAATTTCTATTTCTACTTCCTGAACGACGTTGATTAAGCCTGGACTCAGCTCGTTGATAGCGCTTCAGCTTTACCCAGGAACGTCCAGCTGCATCCCAGGTGCACCAGCATGTACCAAAAACACTTCCCACGACGCACCATCCACTCACCACCAGACCTGAATATGAAATCATACACATTTTAGAACAGTGGGATTAATTTTGAGAACGTATCTAAACTATTATATGAGTATATGTGTTGGGTGTCGTTCACAAAATTGCTTAGTTCACATACAGATTTGCATCATATGCGAACAATATAGTAGGATAGCATTTTATTAATGATTTTCAAAACTAAATTCCTTCATTATTTGAAATTTGAACTTTTTTTTAATGTTTTTCTTTTCATCTAAAGAAACTTTAGACTTGTTGATAAAAATCAAATCTTGGGAGTAATAAAAAATCAAACCTAACCTAACCATTAACTTATCCAAGACGGTGAAAATGAAGGGGTGCGGAGAAGAAGATAATGTAAAGGAAGAAGTCCAAATTTTAGTAAAATATATCAACAAAGCACCATCTGACTCAGGGACGGATTCAGGATTTTTCACAGAAGGGAGAAGTTTTTCAGATTTTCTTTTATTTGTTAAACTTTGAAGATTTTTTCGAAATTTTTATAAATCTACTAGCTGACCCAGTGAATTTCGTATCATCTACAATTGCTGTTCGTACTGGATTTTTTTTTTCATCTTAAAATAGCACCCGTTGTCCCGTTGTTCCCGTTGTCTTTACGCGTTCTGCACACACCAGTGTACCGATTATAATTATTGTCACAATCAATACGCGGCGCGGTGTGGCGGTGTGTGTGAATGTGTGAATGTGTGAATGAAATTCAAACAATGTGTGAATTTGATGCGGCGATGAAGATTTGAATATTATTAAAAATTTATTAAAGTAGTAAATTAATTATTTAATTTTTTTTTTGTTCGCTATGAACAATCGCGAAGTGTCCTGTCATTTTCCATACAAAATTATTTACATAACTAAGCAATTTTGTAGATGATGCGTAAACATATGAACTGAAACTTTGCACAATACTGAAACTCTTTCGAATCCAACACTCCTCATCGAATGAACTCATTATGGAAACTCGTTTCCAGGCCGGTTGTCTTTTTCAGCTCCATTCGAGAAGGTCATGTCCAATTCAGCTCAGTGAATTTCCCAAATATAATTCACTACATTTTAGTACATAAGATACTCGGATTTAATACAATGTCTCCATGCACGCCAGTGAGTTTCATTATATATTTACAAGAACTCACTCTTTTTTTCCAAAATGCTTGTATGTGTTGCTTTTTACAAAGTCCATTTGTATGAAATGAGATGCGCATACAAGAAAGACCATTTCACTAAAAGGTTAAGGTTTTTTAAAGTAACTCGTATTTTAATATGATGTAAAATATAGTTTTTAGAGAAAAATATGAAAAGTTCATATAAAAGACCAAAAGCACGAACTTATTACTGTGACAACTTTTATCGCGGTATTTACTTATTATATAAAAACATAAGAATTTGAAATTATATATAAAGGGATACTTTCATTTAAAAAAAAAAACTATCTTTACAAATTTATGCAGTATGTTTTTATGCAATTTTGATAGTGTTTCAGGGGAAAATTTTCAAACGATTTTTCAAAACAAGTTTCGAGTTTTTCAACGTATTATATTTGATATCAGCAAAAACTACAAGTTTTCAAGAGCCGCCAGTTTTTTAAATATATTTTTCTAACAGATGGTCAATTACTAATGCATAGTCAACCACTATGACAATTAATTAATTATATAATTTTAAAGATTCAGTTCATATAGATAAATTCTACGATCAAAGTTATAAATAAAAGTATTATCTATGGTGTGATAACTTGGTCTAAGGTAAAGGTAGTCCTCGACTCACAACGGAGATACGTTCCTTAACTTCGGTCGTAAGTCGAATCTGTATAATTTTTTTTTTCGGTAGTTTTACTTACTTATATTGATACAATAATGAATTAATAAATAAATAACATTTGAAAATCTTTCACTGCTTGAGTCCATCATTTCAAATATTTGTATTGCTTGATTAATTAAATTAAAAGCAGCAGCCATTTCTTTCGATACGAATTTTTTTGATGGTTCTACATCCCTCCGTATTTATTTCTCACATCCGCTTGAGATTTATCATTCAACTAGTATATAGACCCGATGTTAATAACATCGGCTGTGGATTTGTTAAGAGACGGAAAACGATTAAATGTGAAAACCCGATTTGAATATTTAATATTTAATTAATAAAATCAAAATAGTTCATTTGTTATCTGTCATCGGTGATTATATACATGTATATTGTATTCAAATATTTTTTCCACTGCGTAATAATCAATGTATTGCATAAGTCAATAGAGTTGAATTCATGAGCATGATATTATAGATGCTAAGTGTATACGCATAAAGACCATATACGCATGAAGAATAATTTTATAGACGCAAAAAAAATCGTATCGATGCGTCCTTTTAAAGTCGCGAGCGTCATCGAACATACGGACACACAGACACAGAGAAATCCTCTATCGTATATAGGGAATTTAAAAAAAAATAATTAATCAAAAAAAAATTCGGTCGTAAGAGCGAACCGTCGTAAATCGAGAACTACCTGTATATGGCATATTATCATAAATAACCCATAAAACATTAAAAAAAAATTGATCGTTCATACAAATATCTATAAAATAAATCGAACCAATCAACCCAATATAAGACAGATTAACGCAACCCACGTTAGGTTAGGTCGACAGAGCCGCTCCAGGAGGCCGATCCGAAAACGCCCGTTAAGCCTTCGACGAGAACGACCTCCATCGAATTTTCCGACCATTCCCGGGAAGGATCCTTTTGTCAATTAGGCGACCTGGTGGCGCAATTAAAGCGGGTCGTTATTTGCGGCTACGACCCGTTTAACGACCGACGCCATCCGAGTCCACGTGCTTGCGCGTTTGTAGGTTAGGTTTTAGGTTAAGTGAGTTATCGCGGGGCGGTTCTTTTGTGGAAGTGGCGATTTTGTTGGTTAATCGAGTGTCGATATGTAAATTGGAGTTTGGGGGATAAGAGATTTTTAAAAGTGTAGGAATTTCACGATACGGTGTAGTGGTTAGGAATTGATGTCCCGTGGCAAATGAGGCAATGTCTAATGACGGCAAAATAGATTTGGTAATGAATATTTTTCTTTATAAAAACATATTTAACATGTCTATAATTTTATGTAAGTATTATTAAAAAAATCGTTTGAACTATGTTTCTAGAGAAGGCGACATTTTGAACTTTGCTTAACGGCGGCATATTGTTTCAGGATGTCACTGGTTTAGTGAAAATGAGTCTTTGCCAAATATTTTCAAATTAATAGAACGCAATCAAATCAATTATAATTAATATAACAACTGAAAGACTGATGTGTTTAAAAAAGTCATAATTTGTTAATTTTCTATTTTTTAAAAGGTTATAGAGAATTTTTGTATATTAAAATACATTTTATAACAAAAAAAAATTAAAACTCATTAGATTTTTCTATTCCAATGAAAGATAAATTATTGAAACTCAGATTAAAAAAACTGGCAATATTTCATAACTTTCAATAATTGATCTTTCCCTGGAAAATAAACATCCAATTAGTTTGACTCATTACTAGACATCATACACAGCCATTCTAATCCCTAAGGGTCTTTCTATAATCTATAAAAAATATTGAAAATTAACAAGTCATGACTTTTCTAAACCCTTCAGTATTTCAGGGGCCACAAAATACACAACTGATCGCTCAATTTTGGTAACCGATGAGGATTTTTAAATTTTAAAAACTAATATATTGATTAAATAATATTACATCAGATTAACGACATCAGTGATGAACTATGTATTTGTATTTACCTATGTCCTTTATCTCTCAGAAAAACGTAAAAATTAAGGTTTTTAAATATGATAAACTTTCGGAAAGGACGCGATAGATAAGTTGAAATATGCAGTTTATCGAAAGATTATCATTTTCAAAAATGTCGATTTTTACGTTTTTCTAAAGAATGGTCAAGTACAGGTACATAACCCACCACTATTTTCGTTACCTCATATTTAATTTTTCCCACAATTTTTCAGCTATCTCAGACCACACCATCGCACGATCTCTTAGCATTATATTTTTAACGCAAGTCCCAAATGATTCATAATACGAAAAAAAATTAAATAAATCATAAAAACATATTCAATCCACACATTTATATCCACACACTAAAAACGGAATCTGATAAAGTCCACATAACACATAAAAACCAACCGCAACATTTCGGATCGAACGGGTCAATCAAGTCGCGCCGGGGCCATGCGGGCGTCCGGCATTTTCCGGAGTTTTCCCTCACTTTTCCGGCGTTTTCCCGTTATATACAATACGTGCGTCGGTAAATAATCGACGAGGGGTGGTCACGACCCCATTAGGACCCCCGCGGGGGCGCAAACGCGGTTTGATAAGCCATTAGCGATCCCCGATATCCTTTTTATGACCTCCGAAACAATCCCTTCGTATATTAAAAATGTATCCCTCCCGGTGAGCGCAGAAGGCTTCGGATAAAGACGGTCGGTTGGCAAAAAGTCTGGATTTTGTGTTTTTTTTTGCACATTAGTCAAGGGATGGATGTATGAGCCGTTGTGTATGAAAGTTGCGTAAACGCAAATTTTGATATAAATTGGTTAAGCCTAGATTTCGGTTGACATGGATGTCCTTTTTTGTATGTTTCTATCGGAGTAAACACGGAATTTTGTCTGTTGTAGCCAGAGCGTTTATCGTAGTTGATGATACATACATTGTCTAGAGAATGTATACGCGCACTTCAAGTTTTAGAGAAAACTACTACTAAAATCCCCTATATATAATCACGGATTTGTGTGTGTGTGTGTGTGTGTGTGTGTGTGTGTGTGTGTTCGAATGACGCTCGCAACTATGGTCTTTATGTGTATACAATTAAGGTCTATAATATGATGTTTATTACCTACTAACTACTGGCTTTACCTAAATGACGTCTGGTGACAATAACAAATGAACTATTTTGATTTTATTAATCAAATCCCCTATATATAATCACGGATTTCTGTGTGTCTGTGTATCTGTGTGTTCAAATTCGCTCGCGACTGGCTTTGCCTACCGCGTTTCCCCGAATATAAGACCCGGTCTTACATTAATTTTACACTCGAAAACTGCACTAGGTCTTATTTTCGGGGTAGGTCTTATTATCGGGGAAACACGGTATATGACGTCTGGTGATAATAAAAAATGAACTATTTTGATTTTATTAATTAAATATTGAATATTCAATCGGGTACACATTTCGAGTTTTCACATTTTATCGTTTTCCGTTTCTTAACAAATCCATAGCCGATGTTATTAGCATCGGGCCTATTTACTAGTATAATATAGTACTGTATTGACTTTTTTTATAATACGTATATAAAAAAGTCATAGATTTTAACTTAAATTTAGGCTTAATTGAATTTGTTCGAAATTGGCGTTTACGTCATTTTCATATAAATGGCTCATAACAATTTTTTTTTAATTTCGTTATAAGTGAAAGTATCATAACAATTTGCAATTCCAAAATCACTGTTTTAATCATACTTAATCGAATATTTTTATTACTAATATCAAATTTAATTTGTCTATAATCTTAGAGAAGCAAAATAATTTTTTCAAACAATATTTTTAAATATTGGAAAACGCAAAACATTCAATATCTCGAACCAAAGAAAAATGGAGATGCGCCACTATAAAATATAACAGTTCTTATTGAAAATTATCGTATATCTGAATATTTTAAGTCTTATGTTCATAGTAAAAAACATGACACATATACATTTTATTTAACATACACATTCTTATGAACTAACATAAAACTTTATAGAAAATCAAACGAATTCAAAAATTCTTCGTCGAAAAGCGAAAAAATTCACCGACATCAAAAGCATCCACGCAACTATTACTGAAGGGGGGGAATTTTCATTTTTATTTATAAGAGAAAATACCGGGGCTTAGACGCGGATCTTTTCACGCAATATATACACAAAAATTGTATTATACCCCGTGCAAAAAGGAAAAGAGGAAAAAAAATCGAAAAGAGCGTATCGCAACAGCATTACGGGTCACATGGGCAGATTAGGGCGTTCGAAAAGGGCTACAGTGCAAACTTCTGGTAATTTCGCTGCCCTTATATCGCACAAGACTCGGAAAACTCACTTATAAGGGTTGACGGAAGGGTCAATTTGAATAATTTTATCGAGGGCCGTTCCGTTTGGTTTTTCTTTTCATTATACGTTTGAATTTGGGGCAAATGAATTTTTTTAATCAAATCTATTGAATGGTCGCTTTTATTGCTGATTAAATGTACTTGGTTGTGTTAAAATTTGAATTTTATTTAATTAGTTAAAAATTCGATTCAAATTTGTAAAAAATCTGAGTATAAACATTGGTGACAATCCCCTATGTATAATAGCGGATTTCTGTGTGTGTGTTCGTTCAATGACGCTCGCGACTTTTTCGCGAATATGGTCTTTATATGTATATACAGTTAACGTCTATAATATGATGCTTATTACCTACTGCCTCTGGCTTTGCCTTTATGTCGTAATTGTGACAATAATAAATGAACTG
>JAOXNN020000039.1:547484-563176 GCA_028571205.2 Hydropsyche betteni | reverse complement strand
CGGGTTTTCACATTTTATCGTTTTCCGTTTCTTAACAAAACCACAGCCGATGTTATTAACATCGGGCTTATATACTAATCAATATATGAAATTCAACAAAAAATAACAGTATCTCCAGCTTCACCCCTGCAATTAAAAAAACACAAACCTAAAACTAAATCGATCACACACACACATCAATTAAGATTACAACCCTCGATACGCGCATACAAAATCTCATCAATACGAGCTTTCAGCGCAGGATAACGCCGCATTACAAGTTCAACGCTAGATTTAAACGGCGATTGTTTATAGTGCGAAATCGTCGACCCGTTAAAACGTTAACCCGTTTGAATGGAAAGGCGCGCGTCCGCAACGAGCCATTGTGCTCTTTCGCAACGCGATATTCGGAAAATGTTTGAGAAGCGCCCCTCTATCGAACAGCACCGCTCGTGTTTATGGGGAAATAGTAACCTGGATACCGCCGCACTAGGGGTTAGGGGTACACATCACCCACCCCCTCGCAATCGGAGGTCGCACATTTTCGTTTCTTGGCCGGCACGCAACAATGGCCGCCGAATTTCGTTTTTTTTCCTTGTTGATAGGGTGACCGTATTTCCCGGAAACCAAAACGGGACGGTCCGCAAAAAATGTGTTACATGTTCAATTTTTTTTAAATAATTAAGTAATAATGATTTTAATTATAAACATCAAGGCCTAGGGTGGTTTTCCTGGAGATAAATGTTTTAGAACTATGTAAAACAAGCCAAAAAGGTGCCGCAGGCGAAATTTTTTTTCCAAATGTTTTACTCAATCAAACTGTATCATCAAAAACAATTTATTTAATTTATTTCTACCAATAATCTTTTTTCTTTGCTTAATGCCCTATATATAATAGCGGGTTTCTGTGTGTCTTCCTGTCTGTCTGTGTATCTGTGTCGATGACGCTCGCGACTTAAAAACGACCCGTCGATCCCCTATATATAATTCTTCGTGCGTATATGGTCTTTATACGTATACACTTAACGTCTATAATATCATGCTTATACGTACAGCGTCTCTATTGACTAATGCAATACGTCGATTATTACTTAATGGAAAAAATATTTGAATCCCTTATACGTGTATATAATCACCGATGACAGATGCTGTGTCAATAACAAATGAACTGATTTTATTTATTAAATATATTCAAATCGTGTACGGGCATCGGGTAGCCTATATGTCACAAACAAATAACAAATGAACAATTTTGATTTTATTAATTAAATATTCAAATCGGGTACACGTTTCGGGTTCACACAATCGGGCTTTCACATTTTATCGTTTTTCGTTACTTAACAAATCCACAGCCTATATACTAGTAACTCATATTAGGGAGAGGGGGGCTTTAAAATTCAACATTCCGGCACTGCATCACTAGTCTTCACTTATAATTGCATTCATCACCAACGACAAGGCGCCAGAAGAATATTCCGACGTCGAAGAACCGCCAACTTCTCCATACCAAATTGAACGGAACGAATCCGGCCGAAAATAAAGCCGGGTTCAAAAGGGCCGGGTTCGGCGTGTTTCACGGGGCGAAGGGCTTGTCATTTGCAAACGAAGCTTTCGAGTTTAAGATAGCCATGTTTCGCAAATGGCACTCTAGTTGCGAGTGCTGCTCGAAACGTCCCAGCGATTCGTCGGTCGAAATTTATTCTAAAGTTTCCGAGGGCTAACCCTTTGCGTTGCGAATTAAGTGTAAATAAGCGTGGGGGGGGGGAATGTTCGCGAAAATTTCTATGCCGAAATGTTGCCGGTGTTTGTATGGGGTGGAAATATGAAAAACACTCGCTTTTATGGGATACGAAGGAAGTTTGGGTGTGCTGGATAGTTTATCGTCGAATAAAGAAGAAAACTTTTATATTTAAGTTGATTTAATGTTAATATTTGTTGTCTGTGTAATATCTTCGTACATGAACGAAGTAAAGAATCTTGTTTAATCTATGAAATTTAAAAACCTAGTAGTAAATAGGTGCCATCTAGTATAGACGCATTTAACGTCTTCTATCAAATATGGCAGTTGACATCTCTTGCGACATATTTATGGAAGGAATCAAAATTTTCTTGGTATGCCTGATGTTCAGTAAAATATATTTGTAAATTTTGGCATGTAAAGGAAAAAAGGTTCGCTATTACCGTCGTAAGGCATATCAACTATTATATTTGTACAGAAGTCGTCAAATTATGCACCTATAATGCACCTACACTACACGTATATTTGTTACGCTATTTGTGTAATCTCTTCCTCTATGAATAAACCAAAAAATCTTGCTTTTTCTATGAAATTTCACAACATCTGATAGAGTATAAGTACCATCCAGTATAAGCAAAGAATTTTGCTTTATCTACGAAGCATCATTTAACATATTCTATCAAATATGACAATTGACGTGTCTTACGACAATGATGACAAACCATTTTTCGTTCATGTACATTTCCAATATTAACGAGTATCAGGTGTGCCAAAAAAACGTTAATACCTTCCATGGGTATATCATAAGACACGTCAATTGACATAAGATGCTAAATGATACACCTACACACCGTTTTATACTGTTAAATTTCATAAACGAAACGATATTATTTTCATCGTCCATTAACAAAGCAATTACACAAATTTGCTAAATTATATTTTTTTTTAAATCCCTATATATAACAGCGGATTTCTGTGCGTGTATCTGCATGCTCGTTTGTTCGATGACGCTCGCGACTTTTTCGCGAATATGGTCTTTATGCGTATACGGTTAACGTCCATAATATGATGCTTATTACGCTCGCGACTTCGGCATTCTATTATGGTCTTTATGCGTATACAATTGATGTCTATAATATGATGCTTATTACCTACTGCCTCTAACTTTTCCCATATGTCACAAACAAATAACGAATGAACTATTTTGATTTTATTAATTAAATATTCAATATTCAAATCGGGTACACATTTCGGGTTCACACAATCGGGTTTTTACATTTTATCGTTTTCCGTTTCTCAACAAAACCACAGCCGACGTTATTAACATCGGGCCTATTTACTAGTTATATTATAAGCAACAATTGTCTATAACGTACCCACAATTCGAAAACACTGATAAACCGCACAACCTCAGACCCAATCGATACTCCCACAGCAAAAGTCACCTTCGCCCCCGAAAAAACCCAACAAACCCCCTCCGAAAAAACCCTCCCCCGCCATCGAGCACTTATTTGAACGCGAAAACTGTCAAACTCCAACCTCACCCAACATTATCGTGATCATTCCGAGGAGGCATCAGCGGGAAATCGAGCGGCAAACGCTCTCGGTTGATATGCGACTCGTGCTTCGGTTAGTTGCTCGTTCGATGATGTCGTTGATTCCGTCGACGGGGAAGGGCTATGGGGTTTTTTGGCTGGTGTGCGAGGTCAACCCTTCGCCCTTTGCCGCCGAAGATAAAAGCCGGGGGTTTTCCCTTTTCGAGTGTTTGTCCGCTTTTGCCTAATGGACGTGTGAGGTTTGAGGGTTGGCGATTTGAATTTTCGAATTGTTCGCGAAGGTTCGATGTGTCGTTTGCTATGTGAACTGGTATGTTTGAAAGCGGCTTATCTTCTTTTTACTTTTTTTTTCTTCAAGATATTGAAAGTTTTTTGTTTATACTTTTTCTTTTCTAATGTTTTAAACAAGTCAAATTTAAAAATATTAATGAGAAAATTTGAACACTTTCGTGTCCGGTGACCTCTATACAGGTCATGAAATTTTTTGGGAAGATGTCCGATGACACATTTGTGTCACGATTGTCCAGCGGATAATAGCCGCTGGACGATCGTGACATATTATATATAAACTAGTAAATAGACCCGATGTTAATAACATCGGCTGTGGATTTGTTAAGGAACGGAAAACGACAAAATGTGAAAACCCGAAATGTGTACCCGATTTGAATACTTAATATTCAATTAATATTAAGTAAAATAGTTCATTTTTTATTTGTTTGTGACATATAGGCAAAGCCAGCGGCCGTACGTAATAAACATCATATTATAGACGTTAACTGTATACGTATATAAAGACCATATCCGCGAAAAAGTCGCGAGTGTCATCAAACAGACAGACACACAGCGGACACACAGAAATCCGCTATTATATATAGAGGATATATATATATGAGTGTGTGTGTGTCATCGGCCATCTTTGCAAAAAATTTTTATGACACATATAGAGGTCACCGGTCACGAAAGTGTTTACAATTGAAACTGTTTTTGTAATTGCAAATTGATCACGTCACTTTCGCTTATAACGAAATTTGAAAAACGTTAAGAGCCGTTATATATAAAAGTGGTATAATAACCAATTTCGAAAAATATAAGTTAAGCTTAAATTTAGGTTAACGTGAATGTCCTCTTTGTATGTTTATAATAAACAAAGTCAACAAAGTATAATATTTCCATGAAATGAACGAAAGATATTTCGCTGTAAAATATTATATTTTCACTTGCATTTGATTATATGTGTACATATTTGAACAAATTAAAATAATTATATAGTGGAAAATAGTAATTATAATACATAAAATATTATAATAGTACATAGGTAATTCGGATACAAAATTTTAGTGACATAATTTCGGAATATGAGCATAAATATAATAGTAAATGGAAATATGCAATTTTCAAACATAACAGATATGCAATAATATTTTATTTTACAAAAAAATATCTATAGTTCATGGAAATATTATACTGTATTGACACGACTTTGTATATGTAAGCGATTCCAAGCAATAAAAATATGCAGCCATCCCGTGGTGCAGTGGCAACACTGCATGAATTATCATTCGTAAAAATTTTGTTTCAAGCCACGGGGATGGCAAGGGTAGATTCCGTTTATCAAAAAAAAAACACATACAAAAATCTCGCCATTATGTCTCCAATCATGTTCCTACATACGTAGAAAACGGTCTAGTCCAAATCAAACGACAACACACGAAAGTCTATAAACTAATTTTCTTCAAAGTCACTTTCACATATTGATTACTTTAATCAAAGCTATGCTTGTTTAACGACACGACTAACGCAATCACATTATATCGATACAAAAGCCCCAATCAACACACATATCGATCCAAACACATGCACACAACGAAAATTCAAAAAGACCAACCTGTTATAACGCAATCAAAATGTTAAAAAAAAAAATGAACAGACGAAGAGCCACCCCACGTGTCCGGTATCGATTTGAATACGGTCGCAGTCGGAGCCCCAGAAGCTGTTCAAGGGTGGCAAATCTGGTGTTGTCGAGGGTCGAAGGACACCCCTGCACTTCCAGGGCCTGGGGCTTTTGGGGTGTGTGTGGAAGGAAGCTCTCCTTTCTCGCAGACGGTGTAATAAATCGGGATATGGCCGCGGGGGTCTTGCGCGTTGACACTTTTTGTGCCTCTGAGTGTTTGATATATTGCGTTTGGTTTATTGAAAAAGTGCGGTTGTTGTTGTTCAGGTGTGCGCTGAAGAATTAATGAAATATCCGGGTTGTGTCTTGATTGATGTTTTTATTAGAATTTTAGAAATGAAATGTCGAATGTGAACGATTCTAAAACGTATTCATTTTTATTTGGTTGCGGTATATAATATTATTGAAATTTTGGTACTTTCCCGTTAGATCGGTGCAAATGGCCGACGCATTCATATGTATGTTTTACAGTCGGGGCGTTCATCGTCGTTAATATATATGTCACAGTTAATGTTTCCACTTTTGTTTGTTTATACCCATACTAGTTTGGGTGTATTCAAACTATCGATTTAGTTTGAATGTTAACTGTCAAATTTTATCTACATACAATTGCGTCTAAACTAATCATCAGTATCATGCTTGGGTTAAGTTGGGTTAGCGTTTTAGCTTGAGTTGTGAAAACGTGTTCAAAACAAACTTCCAACGTTCAAACTGACAAGACAGGTAGACACTACGCGTATTTCTCGATCATTAGTTGACATACCAATTTACACCTTATTGATATTTAGCATAAGAGCGTTATCTGAGTGCAAACACCTTAAATTGTCAAACCACATTAATAATTGGACTAGAGCTGTTTGTAAGTGTATAAACAGACTAGTTTGTTCGTGCACAAAGTGGACACTTAGACAGTAACATAAACATTTTCTAGATAATGCATTGGTAAGCTTGAAGTTTCCATATTAAATTCCGCATATACAATCTATAGACAAAACATATTATATATTAACGAGAGAATGCATCAAATTGCTGACATCGATCAGACAAACCGTATAATAAACAAAATTTAAATGAACAAATGAGTTCGTTTTTTTATTGATTGTTACCAACACTAAAACCCAATACATGTTCGATATTTTATAACTTAGTTATCATCTGTAATTAATTCAGTCAATGTTATTGTTCATTGCGTCTAAATGTCTAAACAATAAAAATCACGTTTTATTTCGTCACATATTATGAAAATAACATATGAGAACTGCATTCTATGATATAATACCAAGCATGTACGTGTCCATTATGCGTGTCGGCCATTTGCGCCAGTCTAATGCGAAAACGCCGAAATTTCAAATTTCAACGCCGCTCTCGAACACGAAAAACACGACACCACCAAACATTCCATTAAAGGAGCAAAACATCACCGCGCATTTTCTTTCTCGCGAACAATTTGTTTCGTGTCACATTAATGGCGCGGCAAGCCGAACGTCGATACATTTTTCACTTTCGCAAACGTCGTGAATTTCCGCACCGCTTTTCTGAAACTCGTCAACGAACATAATCCCATCAATATGAAAATAAGACGCCGCAAAATGGCAACCGTTCAAATAACCCATTCAAACACAACTCGCACAATATCCACGCCAACCGCCATATGCAGCAATAGGTGAAACTTCTGAAAACTCACAGAACAAACTCATATACACAGTTTGCATGCAACTACAGAACACAAAGAGCCGAGAATAGAATACGAAACTACCCGGAGCATTTCATCACAATTCCAAACGCTAACGTCCATTATGCGGAATCGTCTCCCGATATAAATTCACCCCCCCCCTGAGCAACCCTCATCCGTCCGAGTGATCATATTTAATATGGGATGGAAAGAAGCGACCGGCCACTTTTATCAAGGCTCATAAATAAGGCAAACGCGTAAATAGGGAAAGATATACGGCGGTGTAAGGATGCCGTTTATGTCGTGAATCTTTGATAATTCCGAGGGTGTGAGCAAATCGCCGGGGCCCTGGGAAGGGAATTCCCTTATTATTGCCTCCTCCTGCAGTGGCGGGTTCTGTATAGTGTGCGGGAACAAGCCCCTACGGGTGAACGTATGAATTAATAATATTAAGTCAGTGATGAGTTTCGGTTGGGATTACACTTGGAGGACGATTCGTTCGGATGTCGTGTTACGTATGAGGATGCTTGGTTAGTTTTGTGAGTTGTATGCAAAATTCAACTTTTTTCAAATCATATTCAACCTTTGAAGCACAATGGTATAAAAAGATCCCATATTTTCGATACCATTTGTTGCGCGGTGATATTAAAAAAGTCTCACTTAGAAAAATTAAAATAAATCGAATCACGTTGAATTGGTCAGTATTTCATCAATAGTAATACACTAGTATATAGGCCCGATTTTCATAACATCGGGCCATTATAAGAATATATAGGATAAGATTATAGGCGTTATTATAATGACTATAAAGACTAAATTCGGAGCTCGCGTTATAATCGTTCTCGTGCAGCGATTATAGTCGTTATATTTGAACGGCATACAGGCTAAATTCGAACGATAAGTCGAGAGCCTCAGCATACAAACACAGACATCTGTCATAGGTGATTATATACATGTATAGAGGATTCAAATATTTTTCCACTGCGCAATAATCGACGTATTGTATAAGTCAATAGAGACGCTTTCATAAGCATGATACTATAGACATTAAGTGTATACGCAAAAAGATCATTATTATCAGAATAATTTTCAATAATTTTACAGACGCAAAAAAATAATCGTATCGACGCGTCGTTTTAAAGTCGCGAGCGTCATCGGACATACAGACATCCAGACGTCAGAGTGTCAGAGCGTAATACATACATACAGACAAAGACACACAGACACGCAGCCGGACAGATGGACTCACACACAGAAATCCGCTATTATATATATTTAAAATAACTTTTGTGACATATTTTGATTTCGTTATGGGCTTTAAACGGTAAAGGTGGCAATTAGCTAAAGAAAAGTATTTATGTGGATGCAGACTTTATCTTCTAAAATCGCCTATTTATCTTTCGTTTTGTGAAACTGAATACTATATAATTATCAATATTTGACACCAAAATTGCACCCGTGGCACTAGTTTCCATTTTAATTGTATTTCTAAAAAATATCTGTTCTTATTGACGGAAATTTGTAACACTTCGTGCCCCTAGTGAAATTAATCTGCCACTGCGAACGAATGTCATTAATTTTTCCCTTTTCCATTTAAAAATAACCTATTTTACCCAATCGAAAATATTATCTCTAAAAAAACGAATCCATATTTCAAAAAATTCGCTGTTTTCAACGCCAATTGTCGATTCAAAAAATACACCGAGAACATTTGATATTTCCCAGTGTTTTTCACAAACAATGTCAAAAGCCCTTAGACCGCGTTCGAAAACGGCCCTGGGCTAAGTGGTTGTTTGCGCAAGAAACCCCTCGAGGTCGGACGGACCACCCCCAAAACGACGCCGTCGATTATTGCATTAAGTTTTTGATCCGCTCGAGAGTTTTCGAAGGTGAAAATCGGAAAATAAAACGGCGAAAAATACGTAAAAGCTTAGGCGGGTTCGCGAACGCGCCGAACGCGGGCGGCGTTCGAGAGCCCCATTCCGCGAGACGGGAAATTGCCTCCGTTTGATTTTCGAGTGTCGATTTCGTAATTCGCGCCCTTTTCGTACGATATTCATTGGGCCGGGTGGTTTAAGAGTGGTAGAGGTCGTCAACCGTGCCGCGATTTTTGACCTGTCCTGTCAATCCATATTAACTGATCTATTTGCAAGCCGACCAAGAAACCAAAGGGTTACGTTTGGTCGAGCCGAAAGCGAACGGATGCAACTGTTTTCTTAAAAAAAAATCACGTTAATATTTTCTGGCAATTTAGTTTTTTGATAGTAAAAAATGAGTTGAATCAAAAACATCTACGTTCATGAAATAAAAATACGCTTAACAAGTATTTTTTTCTATTCAGATGGATTTTTGCAATCATAAACAAAAATAAAAAGTGAATTTTTTTTTGTTCAAATTAAGAAATATAGTGAAAAATTACTCAAAAACTGTAAATATTATATTTAAATAAAAAAAATTATGATATTTTACTAATCAAAAAATCATTGTCTTATTAGTTAGGAGAATCATATTAGTGTCAAACAATGGAGGATCGTCTAAATGAGCTCCAAAGTTGTAGCCCTCTGTATAAAGTGAAGTTTTGTATTTTTTTTTAATTCTTACATTTGTCTTGCACAGATGTACAAATTCAATACATATTATGATTCTTATATGCATTGATGACGACATACATACAGATATTCAAACATGCTTACTATTTTCATTTTCATTTTTGCAACTCCTCCACTAAAAATTCTCACGAACCACCACTAGTGTTAAATAAAATATATAAATTTAGAAAAATCGGAAATAAAAAAGACCTTAATGTAAAAAAAATCCAAAATCGGTTTTTTGTCAAAAACATTTTCTATATACCAACACAGATGTTTTAAAATGGTCTATGTTTTTGAGTTTGTATCGGTTGTATATATTGCTGAGATTGATAAAAACGTATACGTCTCAAAATCTGAAAAAATGGACACCAGATTTTTTGTTTCTTGTATTCATATTATATATTTACTTAGTAACATTAATATGATTTCATATCTGAGGAAATAATGAATCTTTTCATAAAAAAATAATTTTTTTAAATAAAATGAAAAAAAACATAAGAAAAACAGAGCGCTTCCACTTACCAAAACTGTAGTTTAGATATGGTCGCGACCAGAAGCCGGCTCGGCTTGATGGGTTTAATTGTTAATTGTGAAAACTGCTCGTTGACGTTTTGATTCTGGTTGGCTAATGGGCCCATCAATTATGGACGTGATCCTGTTCCGTACGAAAATACACGTGCGAATCCGCGCATAAATAAATAACGCCATTTTGAATGTCGCGTGCATCATGGCGCATTTGCGAGCCCGCGCTTTTTTCGGATGCGCCATTGTGTGTGGCACATTTCGCGTGCGGCGTGCGATTTTTTCGCGAGGGCGCTTTCTGGAAATATCGTGGAAATGTATGGGAGTCTCTGGGGGAAAAGCGTCTGGGAAATTCGGGTGTAGTTTTCCGGAGTTCGAAGTTTTGTTGCGGTATCGTTTTGTACTGTTTAATAATGTATGTGATTATTTTTAAAATATTTATAAATTTTGTTGAATGTAAATACATGTTTTTTTTGTGGATGAAAAGTAAATGGATTTGATTTTGTACTATTTTTTTAAGAATGATTGAAATTGTTAAGTAATATTTTTTATATATTTAAATTCCTTGAAAATTATCGCCATTCGTAAAATATTTGAATTATCAATATTTAAAATACACCCAAACAGAAACGATAATGAAAATGAATGAATATTATTTCAAACAATTCACATATGTATATTTCATATAAATATGCTAATTATTATATAAAAGTTACTAAATAAATTCTAAAATGAGTGCTTATTAATTTTTCAAATACGTTTTAGACTCTTTTTACCCAGATTTTCCTGAAATAATCTTTTCACTTAGTACGGACTTAAAGTCTTTATTTACGCATTTTTTATTTTGAAATCAATCTCATGTTTTTGTATAGATTCATAGTCTTCTTTTATGCGGTTTCTGTTTACGTAAATAAGTGTATTTTATCATAATGAACGTTATTCAAACATGATTATTTCAATAAATAAAAATCTATGAATATTGTATTTAAAAAAAAATTATATGTATACGTCAACTATATAAGAAAAGACTATTCGAACCATCGACTCATAAAAAAATCACACAGAATTTCAAAAAACTTCACGACAGTTCGACAGTCGAAGAAAAACAATCGAAAATTCAAAATAACAATAATAAAAAAACCGCCAAACTATCCCGCGGGGACGACAACGCCGACGTAACGACCTTTTTCATTTCAATTTGGCGCACTTTTTCCCGCGTCGCATCCCGTCTGACAGTTGTGGCCGTAAATAAATAACACGGACGTCCATAGTCGCGGCGCACGAGGAGCACACATGTAGCCGAATAAATGTTGACCTTTCGTCGCAAATTGATTTAAAATTCGCGCGCCGTGCACCGGAGAAAGGGGGCGCCGCTTTTATTTTTTTTTCTAAAAAAAGAAAAAAAAAACGAGCTGTTGCTGAAAAATGCTTTCAGCCGTATAAATAAAGCGAAAAATTAAACATTCATGACGAAGGCGACGTATCGGCGTCGTGTCCTTCGCAGAGAGTGATCCGCGTTTTAGTGAAATTTACATAAGGTAGGGTTGGATTTTTACCTCGCGTGGTTGTTGGGGTGATGGAATGATTTGAATTTGAATTTTTTAAAAACGAAGAAGTACGAAGCAGTCTTAAACGTTTCAGTGTGTATTTCTAATATATAATTTTATATTGGAATGAAATTTCTTTACGATTTGTGAATTATATTTTGAAACAAAAAAATCGTAAAATATCAAAACAATATCAGCCATGGCTGAACAGTGCAGGGGTAATATCTACGAAACAATATTGAGCTATACCAACCATCAATAATAAACATTTTCATTTTTGACCCAATATAACTTAACCAAACGTTCAAAAATCATCGCGAAATTGATCCAAACTTCAGAAATATTATAATTTCGTGCGTATCTAACTTAACTTCACCTAACGTTGTACGATGATCGATATAATTGCTGCAAAATTGACCCAAACTTCCGAAATAATGTCGTGAATTTGTAACCTAGCATTAGGTAAAGTTAGGTTAGATACACACGAAATGTTTTATAAAGCATCAGTAATTGACATAAATGTAGGTATTTCCAGAATTTATAAAAGACAAATTCTGTATACTCTTTGTAGTTAACATCATAAGCAAACGAGATGCTCATATTAACTGAACGCGAAAATGCTTCACATCAGCAAATATTTTCTTCATAATATGAAGACAACAAATCCATCTCGAAACTACCCACATATTCAATACTAACTTTCATTATAAACATTATACAAACAAGCAAGTTAGACGTGCGTCTACGTATCGCGATCGCAACATGGCTGTTGCCGTCATAATTTCCACATCCTCCATCGAAACTGCTGTCAAGCACAGGATAATAGCCAAGATATGGACAGCTCGTATAATCCTAGACTTCTGACCTTCGATCTCGACACTCAAATCATATCGGATATTATCAAAATCGGCGATTTTTTTCACATTTTACTGCCTCGGCGGTGGGATTGTGCCCTTTCGCATTCGGGATATGAACGTCGATCGTAAAAGCATATGGCGGACGGCTTCATGTTTTTCACATTTTCCCGTGAAATTTGCATGCGATTTTCACGGGATGGATTCGTATAATATAAGGCTTCGTATTGATCTCGCAATTGCATATGAAATATTGAACGTTTCGCTAATTCCGGTATGTGACATTGTGTCTATCTTTGTTAATTGATTCACATTTAAAGTAGAAACTCGATTTCGTTGAATTAATTGAAACGCTAATGGACCATATGAAATATTCGTATGAAAGCGTTCAAATATATTCATATCGCATCCATAGTTTTAGTACCGTTTACATTTTACGATTCGCGTTCTGATTCGTTTCTTTTACGACCGTTTTGAGATCATTTTTATTTTATTTATTCGGGCTCATTCGAATCTCGCAGATTGTCGAGACGAAAACATGCATGCGAGATTTCGCAATAATGTCGGATCGAGAGTCAATAACGTTTGATTATGAAAATTTTTATATTGGCTACGCATTACGTATTATTGCCCCGGTACGATGATTTGCGGATTGATCATCAATTTTGATTTTACGCCTCGTCGAACATTATTCTCATTGCGAGGGTGCTTTCGTTTTTTTCATCTTCGCGATGAGAAATGGCAATAAAAACGAGATATGTATTATATATAAGGTGGGCATTAGGTATGGCGGGTTTGATTTTAAAAAGAAACCTAATAAATTATTATTTAACTGGGCAATTTTTATAGGTTTATAAAGTAGATATTTTGAAATCGATTGAAGAACGTGATGTTGGCTAAATGACTTTTGCTTTTTTGCTGGTATAAGGACTATAACCATTTTGATTGAATCTTCAGACTTTTTCTAAATCATTTAGTTCAATTTTAATAATAGCGTACCGGATTTCTGTTTTTAGTTCAGGAATTGTTTGTAATTTGTTAGCATAGATTTTGGAATAAATAAAAATCCACAGGAAAAATTTTATGGTCGGCCTCAGTATTTCTGGAAATTACTTGAAAAGGAAAATATTGTCTTAACAAATCAATGGTTTTTCTTTGTTAATGGCATGTGGTACCATTCTGTTGAAACAAAATTTCTTTAAGGCTCATATAGTCCAATCGTTTCCACAAAAAGTTTAATATCATGCAAAGATATTGTAGGTACCCCATTTTGACTAAATTTATTCTCAAAAAAGAACGGCCCAATTACATCTGTTTTTTTACAACAATACAGTGTTCTTTTGAAAAGCGATCCATTTTGGAAAACGTCATTGACCATAGATGAAAATTTTCAAATATCAAGATGAACAGTGGCTATTTACCAACTTGAATATAAAAAAAATGTACGTAACTGATCGGCCATTATAAAATAACGAATGTTCATGTATAAAGGACGACATTTTGTTTTATCGAAAAGTAAACACATTTAAAATATAGTGACGTGTGGCCGGTTACAAAGCGGATACTTTTCCGAAGGGATAAACCGTGGACAATGGAATTTTCCAAGTGGAAGGCCATTGAAGGTAACTTGTGGGGATTAAAACTTTTGCACAATACATATCGCGTGATGGCCGCTGTTCGTTAACGCGCCATATTTTCGACTATTGTTCGCTACGTCTTTTTTCAATGGTAACAAAAAGCTCATCCGCAGATTGCGTGATCGAATAGATTTGCCCCTTCGATTGTGTATTTATTCATATGAATGAACTGTGGATTTTCGTTTATGTCGGGGGTAAACGATCGGCAGTTTGTCTGCTTCGAGATGCTTTGAAAAATTAAATTTTTCGTTGACCAATCAACGTTTATGATTTGTATCACCATTATTATGTAAAGCTTTTCGATATAATCAGAGGTTCAGATCTTATCCGTATTAAACTTATAAATGGAAACTAAAATAATATGTATTTGATAAATTTAAAGATCATTTGTTCGAGTATCGATCACATTCATTGTTGCTTAGTTTCGGTTATGCGAATAAAATACGAATTGTCAGAAAATAATTTATTTATATATTCATTATACAATTAATGCACGTCACATTCATCTATCTTCTTATATATTCATTCAAAACAAAATTAATATAATTTCTTAAAGCGAACAATTCCACTTTTGAATATAAAGGTTTTTCTTTTTTTTATTTATGGAAAGCATTTTCAATCGTTACATATACGGATAGTATAAAACGTTGCAAAAAATCATAACTGATACCAGTTACATTACAAAAATATAATCAAATGAATCGAAATGCAAATTGAAAAAAATTCAAAACGAAAGAGCACATTAAAAGCACAGATATTTCCTTTTAATTTACAATGTTTTTATTCAACATAACAACACAACATATGTACAAAGATACACTTGCCATTTTTCAAGTCTTCAATATTTATTATCATTATTAAATATATAAAAACGTTAAAATTAAACTAAATAAAAACATTAACCTCTCGAAAAGCGACAAGTGTCAACCTTTATTTATATACATTATTAATTATTTATTAATATTTTAATATTTTATATATGGTAACGAGCTCTTTGGAAAACATG
Organism: Hydropsyche betteni; assembly: GCA_028571205.2. Lineage (NCBI taxonomy): Eukaryota > Metazoa > Arthropoda > Insecta > Trichoptera > Hydropsychidae > Hydropsyche > Hydropsyche betteni. The sequence continues at coordinate 548,123 of JAOXNN020000039.1, read as the reverse complement.
AAACAATACCCCCCCTCATTGTAAATACAGTCTACTTATATGCCTCTATATACAAAATGGATGAGAATCAAATGTCAAAATCATCTATCGAAAATACACGTATAAAATTTATAAATATTTTGGCGATTATGATTCAAAAATGGATGATATGCGACAGCCGCTGAAACCGACTACCGCAATAAATATTTGAAATATAATGACGAATTTTCATACAATAATATAGTTCACATAAAATTATTTAACTAATGAAACAAGCATGTTGACGGATATGGTTATTTAAATAGGAAGGATTAGAACCGTCTGTGGGACGATATTTTTTTTCGATTATTTTGACACTGACAACAACTTTAACTTATGCAATATAGGAATATAATTGAATTATTTAATAGTATCAAGATCTTGTTGGACTTTGTATTGAACTAAACGACGAAACGCATCCAAGACAGATTCATCACAATTTACCCAAACATAAAAAAGCCATTACAAAACGCCAAGGATCGCACAGACCGATGCGGTAGTCAATCGAAGCAACAAAAATGTTATAGAACTTTTTGGCCAGGCGCCCACTGCAACACATTCGCGGAAAGTTACCTCATGGAACAGTCGTATAATGCTTAACTATTTAATGGAAAGTCTCAG
>JAOXNN020000039.1:516652-531748 GCA_028571205.2 Hydropsyche betteni | reverse complement strand
CGTCATAAAGCATACTAGCAGTTCTAGTTAGCGATCAAGTTGGAAAATGCCTGCCGTTATAATTTGCCTATAACATAAACATATATAGAGAGATTTCAAACTTATTTGCAGATTATGTGGAACTGTCCCTGTATTTATCTGTCACAGAGTTCAATTGTGATGTGTTCTTCATTTCAAGTATGTGTCAAGCTATTTTAACAAGTATCCAATTTTGTTCGAAATATTAAAAAAAATTGTAAAATGAAAAAGATTTATTTTATATTTCAACAATTACAGTTTATGAAAAAAATTATAAACAGTTCAAAATTCATCCATTGCAACAGGAACTGACTTAGTTTTCCTGTTAGGAATTTTGCCTCTAATTTTGTCAGTTTTTCGTTTTTTGTACTCTCTTTTTTTGTCTTTAAGAGCGAGTTTTCTTTTAGCCGCTCTCTCTGGATTATTAACTTTGTCTTGCACAATTTTCTAAATAAAAAAAATACATTCAGAAACAAATCAGAAATCATAAAATATACTTTTTATATGATTCAACAATAAACAACATACCAATTTTCTTTCCTTTCGTTTGTGAACAAGTTTACCTAAAGCCTTCGATACAAGATCATTATAAACGACGCTACCCAGTCTGTTATTTAAAATAGATCCAACTTCATTTGCTCGGTTCTTCAAATCTTCACAATAAGCATTAGAAGAAGAGATTTCCCTTAACAAACACGTCATTAATATCTGTGAGATATTAAGAACATTATCGTCATCCAAGGATTTTGCTATTTCCCCAATCATGTCAATAACAGCAATTCTCTATAAAATAAAAGCAATTTGAATATGAAAGCAATAGTCGTATCGAATATAAAAAAATTAATATATTACTAACCACAATTGTGCAATTTGGGGATTTTGCAACTTCAGAATTAACAGCAGATTTTAATTTTTTCGCTATCCAAACACAATCTATATAATTATTATCAATTTCATCTTCACTTTGATTTTTTGTTAAAGCAAAATTACTCACAAGACTTATTAATACTGAAATACATTTGCAAACCTGGAATAAAAATTACATTTTATTAATTACAATATTAATTGTATAATACTTTAAAGAAAAATGTGTGTTACCGAAATGCTAAGATCTTTTATAACCCCACCAGGGATCAATTGAGAACACAAATCCAAAATAAGACTTTTTAACGATACTACACTATGACAGAATTGTCTTTGTGTTTTTAATTCTCCACGTACAGTAGAAGAAAATTTGATTTTGTCTAATGTTTGGAAATAATAAGTTAAATAATTCGTAGCACCTAATCTAACGAAAGAATGCGAAGAAGCCAACAATTGCTGACAACTAACACCAATTTCATCGATAATTTCTTGATACGTTTCGTTCGTGAAAATTGAAGGACAATTTTGACAAATTTGAGAAAGAAGATTCAAAATTTCTATATAACTATAGTCTTTTAATTCTTGTAGTTTGTCTATATTGGATACTTTCACAAACCGTCCAACACTGGTATTATTACCGTATAACTTTTCTGATATTTTCGGTAACAAAACATCTATTCTCTTTTTAAACGCTTCTCCTTCGACTTTCAAAAATCTACTAAGCAACTGTGCGGCCATTTCGTTATGAGTTGGCTAAAAAACAAAATAAATATGTTACATCCGTCTTATAAATATAATAATAATTTATATAAATACTCACATCGTCATCAGTAAAAAAAACAAGAGTTAAATTGAACAATTCGTTCTTTTTAACCGTAGTCACCCGTTCCAGTAAACGATCAATACAAAGAACAACTGGTTTTTTGCAATCTTCGAATGATTCATTAATTAATCTCATGGCGCATGAAAGGTATATAATTGCAGAATGAACAATCAGCGTATCCTTGAAAAAGAAAGATTTTTTTATCAACAATTGTTAATATAATATGCTAAATATTAGTTGTGAAATTAAAACGAACTTCTGGAAAACTTTCGATCATGGAAAGTAAAATTTTGGCAGCAGCTATTCTTCCATGTTCAATCTCATATTCCAATTGTATCACATAAAACTCTACATGCTGTTTTATAATCTTCGGTGTGGAATAATTCAGTAAATACGACATTAACACATGACTCGATTCCTCTCTAGCTCTCGGAGATTCGCTGGTAACTGTTATTTGTGTGATTTTTTTCATAATGTCTTTAATCTCTATCAAATCATATTTGGCGCTCATAATAGCTCTCAGTAACGAGAATGCAGTTGCTTGTTTTTCAAAATCATGTATGTCATGTTCGGCATACATGAGAAGTGTTTTTGTTTGTTCAATGTTAAGAGAATAATAATGAACATTTTTTATCAAAGCTGTGACGGCCTATAAATCAATTTACATATATAAAACATGAATTGTAACAAAGTAGTTTTTAAGATGAATAAAACAAATTACAAACCTTGAAAGAATTAGCAACAAGATGGAAATTTTCATCTCTTTTATTCAAACCAAACGTAGCATATTTGTGTAAAATAGCAAATATAGACTGAACAGCATCGTCTATTTTCAATTTCAGACTGAGCAAATTAATTTTTTTGACCCAAAAAGACATGACACATTTGATAGCGAGCGTACATATTCTTACTTGAGGATTCTTCATAGCATCCAATATATACGGAATCATCGGGTCTAAAAATGGTCTACAATCTATGGAATTCATCTTGTCTTTTTGGAGAATGATATGAAGCAAATTCAAACCGAACTCAATAATAACGTGGGCGTTTGCATGAGACGACGTACAAGCCTGTTTCTTTTGGGGCATCTTTTTGCTTCGTTTTGGATCGGCGGGAATTATAAAACAATCGGGTTTTTCCGGTTTTTTTATATCCAAATAGATAGGTTCTGGTTTCGGCTTCTTTACTGTGCTCAATTTAGGAACGCTTTCCGAGAAAATCCCACATAGGAATATCAAAGTTTGTTGTAACGAAATGCTTTCATTGGTTGAAAGTCCTGCAGATATATGTTGAAAACATGTTTCGACTTTCAATACTGATCTTTTAGAGTTTGTATTTTCGATTACGTTTTTGAAAGGTGCTAGCAAATTAACTAGACATTTGCTGGTTATATTTTGTGCTATGATTTTAAGTGTTAGAAAACTTTTTTTGCTTGGCTTCGCTTCGGGAGCTCTAATGCCAATTTTAACTATTTCTTTTTCCTCGGAAGCATGACCGAATAGATCGTTCAAACATATTTTAAGTATATTTTCAAGGTATTTATCCATTTCTCCGCGTGAAAATTTATCTTGAAGCGTCTCTAGTATCGTATACACAGTTGAAATTAATATATGAACATGAATACCCCTCGTCAGCATAGTTGATAAATGATTCAATAACATATTGAAATATTTTGAACCGACCGAGAGCATAATTTTGGCGATTATATCTCTGGCAGATGCTCGAACATTAATAAGAGGAGATTTCAAGAAATTAATAATTTTAATGAATATGCTGCAAAAAAATAAATTTTTGTTTAAGTTCTTATTTATTAAAAAATTTGCAAAAAAATAAATACATACCTTAAAATATTATCGTCAAGCATTGGTTGTGGAAGTTTCTGAAGAAGTTTTACTATAGCAAATCCCATTGGAATTCTTAATTTTTCATCGAATTCTCGTTTTGTATTACCATCTTTCCTTAGAGATTTATGTAAAGTTTCATGCTCGGTTGCTTGAGAAGAACTCCTAATCAGAAAATGAATATTGAGAAAGGTTTATCTTAAAATTCACTCAAAATCATCAAAACTCTTACCAATTTAATTTTCCTAAAATATCAGATGTGATAACGAAAATTACTCTTTTAGCTGCAGAAGGAGACAAGACCTGTATTCGTTCATATGCTACAATATCTGAAATGTGATTTTCAATTTCCTTCATTTCAGCATCTTCTTCTATTGCAATATCTTTCATTTCAGCGTCTTCTTGTATTGAAATGTCTTTCATATCAGCATCTCGTATAGAAATTTCTTTCATATCGACATCTTTGAGAACTTCATCCACTTCCATATCTTCATTTTTATTATCTTTAGCTTTTTTATCAACAGCAGCCTTTATATTTGAACTCAATTGAGCGACATTTCCAGCTTTCGAAAGATCAAAGTGAAACGAATCTAATATAAACGAAATCAACTTTATCAACTGTTTTTGATGATCAGTTGAATTATGCAATTTATTCAAGTAATATTTTAAAATGATTTCGTATTGATGCCACGGTAAAAGTCGGCATATAACGCTGACAGTTTCTAAAGCAGCTTCGACCAAAGTATACTTTTCTACATATTTTTCATTACAAATATATTGAGATGCAAGAGGAAGGATAAATTGCATCAAAACTTTCGAAGACGGAGCTTTTTGAAGTGTTTTCACATAATTACAAAATTTCAAAAATGCTCTCGTTTTCCTATGAACTTGTAAATGTTGTAAGTTTTCAAAGAAATCGATTTCTTTATCTGATTTATTGGTCAACGGATACAATTCTTTGAAAATCGGAATAGAATCTGAACATTCTCGTACAAGTTCTCCCAAATATGAAATGGTTTCAGTTTTCAAGACTTCACTATCACTTTTAAGACCATTTTTAATCAGATTTAAAATAGTATCGTTTATAAAGAAATCTATATCTTTGAACTTAACGATCAATTTAGGCACAATCTTGAATAAGCAATCAGACGCACTGCTACGTAATGCTAAATCATTCGAATGAGCAATCGTAAAGAAACAATTGTGAACTATCAACGACGCCAATTCAACGTTTATGAGATCATCTTCAAACATTTTATGTATTCTTTTATAAACGGCTAATCTGCGTTCAAAATCTGGTTGTTCGATCCATTTTTCATCGGTTGCGTTCATTTCAGTGATTATTTCAGCAGTGATGGATAAAGATTCGATCGCTTCAGTATCACAATAACTCGCTAATGTCTTCATCGATTCACACAATAATTTTCTCGCACGAGCTGTCGTTACTTTACTGAATAGAGGAATTATAAACAAAATATGCTGCTTCGGTGACGATGTCTTGCTCAGTAATTTGGTTAATGCTTCAATAGACATTTCTAGATTTTCTTCCTGGTCGGACGACCTAATGCGTTGTAATAATATAGGCAAAGAAAATTGTAACAATATATCAACACTTTGAGGATCGTTTACAATTTCAGTGACCCTAGATAAAATTGTTATATCCCGTTTCTGAAGTTTTTTCGGATTCATATTGGAAAATTTATTTTTCAAAACCGGCACTAGTTTCGAGATTTGAGAAACGAGAATTTGACTGCCAATATTCAAATTTTCTTTCAAGTCTAATTTTGCGATTGTTTCAGTATCGATATGTGCCAAAGAATTTTGAGATATTTGAATAACATTTTCGTCGGTATATTCCAACGTCAATAATCTTTCTATTATCAACAAGCACATTTCGTTGACAGAAAAATGAAGTTTCCCACTAGACAAAAGATCGAGTAAATAAGGTAGGATTGTCTCGTCATTTTTACAAATATGAAAGAATATATGATATCTCGGTTGAATACTCCATACATTGAAAAGTTTCAAAAGAGCTGTAGGACTGTGAATTCCTTCGACGGGCAATTTATCGATTATGGGCCATACGAAAATCTCAAACACAGAAATTATTTCAGTTTCAGACCAAGTCCATTGATCAAGCTGCTTGAAAAAATTTCCAATGCAAACGATACAATTACTTCTAATATTTTTTAAAATACTCGAATATCCAGGTTTCAGTTTATCTTCTCCTTCTAAAACACTTTTGATAAACGAGCCAATACAAAACACAACTCGAAGTAGCTTAGATAAAAGTTGTGATTCGCCAGGTTTCACAAATTGCTCACGCATATTATCAACAAGATTTAAGCATCCCAAAAGACGCTTAGGAGCTAGGGTTGTTAGAGTTTTATACGATTCTTTCATTTTTTGACTTAGAGATTGAATATCTAAATTAATATAGTCGATAAACACTTGAAATGCCATATCGGTAAATACAATCAGTTCACTTTCAGTACAACCCGACAAAAATCTCATAACGAGAGATCGCCTCATTTGACTGCCACCTTTTTTATCTATTCCTGTGTTTGTGATCATTTTGCTAAATGCAATTCTTAAAACCACTGGCATCAATTCGTCTCTATCTTCAGCTCGTATACAGTCACTATCGCTTCCCAATTTGAAAGTGCGTAATTCTCCTTTGAATTTTTTGCCGTCAATGAGGTTATATAACTGATCTTTGTATGGTATAATGTGTTTGTTTTTGTACTTCATCACGCAATCCAAAGCTACTTTTTGTATAAATGGATTTTTGTGCATTAAAAACTCAGAATATATAGCTTGTAAATTTTGTTCTTTATAAAATGATTTAGGATTTTGAATGCTAGAATAAATTTTCAAATGAGCGATAAATGCATCATAAGTCAGTTTATTTATTGGGGATTTATCTTCAGCGTCATCTTCCTCGATTTCTTCATATTCCTTGGTTTCTTCATCTTTTTCAATTTCTTGATCTTCGACGTTTTCCTTGTCCGTATTTTTTTTCTCATCATCAACACACATAGAAGTATCATAAATATCGACGGCTTGAGGTCTATTGAATTCCACTTTCATAAATTCTAAGAAGATAGTTGTGATATCTTTATTTTTCACTTCACATATTGTTGGAGCTTGACTTAAAATTTCCAACAAATGTATTCTATATAATAGATAATCGGGTTTATCATTTAAAATGAAATAATCAGAGAATATTGAACTCAAAATTATAGCTTCTCCTTGAAAACCACGACTGTAATCGAAATTTTCTACTTCCCTTACATTTTTAACGGCTTGTTGAAGGCAAGGATAAAAGATCTCCCAGAAATCGTTAATTTCTAATCCATTTGCAAAAGATAATGCCAAATTTTGTAACGGTTCCCACAGCAGTTTGAAGTTTACATTCATAAATCCAAGTATGAACTTTAGAGGGAAATATTTATATTCAGTATCTTTGATGAATTTATACTGAAGAGAATCGAATGAAATTTTCGATAGCTTAAGAAGTTGTTCTCTGTATGTTTCTACAGACAATTGAAGGCTTTCGACAAAATGACATAACGAAAAAACTTTGAATGATTCAATTTTGTTCGGTGCAATATTAATATCCATCTTTAGATGTTTTTTGTTTGATTTCTTCGATTCCTTTTTATGAACAGGTTGAAGGAAATCATGCATAGTCGTCTCAAAAAGACTGTAAATATGGGTAGTCAGGAAACGAACCTGCAATTATAAATATTTTGTTTATATATAATACTAAAAATAATCAAAAGGTCACAAACTTTAATAATTACCTCATGAAAAGGAGAAAGAAGATTGGCTTCAAGTTTCTTGTGTAATTCTTGAAGAATTTCAAATTCCAATAAATGTTCACTTTCTTTTATGGTTAATATGACATCCAATATTCTTAAAGAACAAACATATTGGTGGTCCAAAAGAAACGGAGATAAAGCACCTATCATTTCTCTAGTATGGCACACTTCATCGACATTTTCAGGTTTCAATAAGTGTATAGCACTTTCAACAGATACTGCCAAGCAAAACAGAGTGTTTTTGATAATAGCAATATCGTCCAACATTTCATGGGAATAATTTAACCGGCTTATTAAATTACTAATCAAATTCTTTAAAGCAGTTTTTACTTCTGTCGAGTCAATATTTTTGATATGAGGCAAACATATCAAAGCATTTAAGCAATCATCAGGTGATCGCAACATAGTGGAAATTTCTTCATTGATAATTTCCATTATAAAACTAAAGCAACTACTGCTTTTAAATCCTAAATCAATTGGGTATTTTACCCATGTATAGATATCGGAACCATTTTTGCATAAAGGAGACTTTTTTATGCAAATTTTACCAAGTGCTCCAATTATATTGGAATCAAAATTAGTTATTGATTCGATAAAATGAGGGAAAACTATCATGTCGAAACTAGAACATGAAACAACCTCTTGAACAAAGTCAGTCACAATTTCCGGATAAGGGATGGAAATCAACTTTTTCACAAATGACACTGAATTTTCATGGGGCAAGTTTATATGCGAACATAATAATATCAGTATTCCTATCTGTGCTATTATTTTATACAAATTTTCCGACAATTCCGAGCTCATCAAATTGCTGATAAGATTTATGATGGGTAAAGGGTTTGAAAGAAATTTTCCCTGACCATCTTCTACAGCTTGACCAACGAGTTTCAGAATATATTTCAACGAATCTTCATCGCCAGAAAGTTTCCAAACAGTTTTACCGTTGATTTTTTGAATGTCAAATAAAGAAGACACGCATTGTATAACAGTTGACCAAAATGTATCACTCAATTTAGGATTTATCGTTTCCAGCATATCACCAATACTCTGAGTGAGAATTTCAAAAAGAATCTGTCTATCGATAGAAGTATCTTTGAAAGCTTGCAAATACAATGAAATAAAAGTTCCAGAACAACTATGAAACTGATTACCAACTCCATGAATAACTTCGAAAAGCAAATGTCCACAACCAGTGATGGCCTGAAATGAGAATGGGTTTTTTTAAGAAACAAACTTCAACATGAACAAAGTGAAAATAAGCAATTCAACTCACTTCATCGTTTACATGAACGATTTTCACTAATTTTTCAATAAATTTTTTCTTGTCTTTCACATCTCTAGCGATAAATGCAAAACTTTCAGCAGCGAAATTCCTGATGTACCATTTCGTAGGACTTGACAGCAACGGCAATATTGATTTGAATACGACTGTTATGTCTCGCTTTAAATAAGATTTTAAAGCTTTGAATAAAAACGCTATGCATATCAAGGTCCATTCCAATTGTTCTGGATCTCTAGTGTTTAATAAAATTACTAAACAGTCTAAAAATTTAGGAAAGTAAACATAGAAATCTTCTTGAAGGTCTTTCGCCAAAACAACAACTAACCTGAAATAATAACAAAATAAGAAAAAAAACACTAATGCATTAAGATTAAAATAAATCTATCTTACTCTAATAAAGGCTGTAAAGTAAGTAAGTTCGCCTGACTCAAGTGTTCTAGCAATAGTGAGACAACTTCTTCTTTTTTATGTAACAGTTGTGGTAAAGTTACGATATTTTCTATCTTCTTCGTAAAATTGATATACTCCGTTGTAAGATTTAGTACCTTCCATCTTTCAAGTGCGTTATGAAAATGCGTTTCGTTTTCCTCTGGTTTATCAGCATTCAAATGTTCGATGCGATAGAGAGCAGATTTACGAATATCAATCGAATTTACACGCTCGGTAAACGTGACAAACTAAAACATTAACAAAACCATAACAGTTTTAAAGGTTAGCCATTTACAACATGAAAGTTTATAAATAAACCGAAAAGAAATACACTCAAACCTTAAAACGATTAGTAGACTTGTGATTTCCGGATTTATTCTTCATTTTGAAGCTTTTTATAATCTAAACGAGAGAACGGAAAGGAACGAACTGTCACCGGCACCACATGTCAACAGCGACAAGCCCACGTGCTTACATGACGTTTCTAATCATGAACCATAACAGTACATTTATCAGCCATATATAAAAATGGTGACAGACGTTTGCTCAAATTACACTAGCACACACGATGCTGACACACATCGCCACTAGTACATTCTGACACTATCACACGTCCTGCAAAAAAATTCGAAATAGAAAGATGATGGGTTAGTTGAGGTAAGTCGTGAATTTGATGTGATTTCTATATCATTTTCGTAATTAGTATTGTATATACATACTATATTATAGGTCTGCGTGCTATATACTGTTAAAGAAATATATAGTATGCAAAAATACTTTATTTTCAACACAGAACCTAAAAAACAAAACTTTCATTTTACGCAAATGAAATGAATCTTTAATTGAATATTTAAATGGACGACGTTTCCTCTGAGATAACAATATTAAATGAAATCTTTGCAAAATCAAAAGGTTGTAGTAAGTTTACGGACAAAACTACAAGCCAACAATGGCAGCATATTTTTAAAAATTCTGAAAATAACTAACCAAATTTATTTTAAATATTTTCATTCTTGGTCTCTATTCTCACCATTTCGACATTCACAAAAAGGGTAATTTTTGGTCATAAACTCGAAGTGGCGAGAAGAACGATGCAGATTTTGTACGTCATCAATTAAAAATGATCTTTTGATTTATTTTAAAGTAAAAATTGAATGTCATAAAGCATATGACACTTTTATTTTAAATAAAAATTCGTTAAAAAATGCAAGTGCAAAAAATATACTTTTCATAAAAATAAATCAGTAACAAACAAGTATGCATTTTTTCCGCCTTTCCCATAAAATACTATATTTTTTTGAAGTGTACCATATTTTTTATAGCTTAGTTTGAAAAATACTATATTTCACCAAAAAAATTTTGGCAACCCTACTGCCATACGTGTATTCTAACATCTGTGTCCGCTAGTGTCAATATGCGCTAGCGTCTCGTACGAAAGTGTCACGTCAAGTCACCTCCATATTGGTACGTATGATTATAATCAAGGTGGCATTCCTGTAGTGTGACGGCTGGTGACGGCTGTCAGTTGAACCCATCGTAATGTCTCGCTGTTTGGTGTTAGGCGCGCGGCTTGCGGCTGGAGCGAGCCGCGCGCTTTTGCCCTCCTCGACTTCTTTGCCGCATTATGTGTTAGTATTCTTCGATGGCTTCGACTTTGACAATCACTTGACACTTATTACATAATCCGTTTAGGTTATGCCCGTTTATGTCTGCACAATAATATTGCTGGTTCTTCGTTTTGGGTTGTTTAGACGATGGCCTGGGTGAAATGCGATTTTTTTAATTTTTTTTTTTTATAATAGATATAAATGATCGTTTTTAACGCGTCACAGAATGGTTCAGTAATTTTCGAAAAAAACGTACCGTTACATACAGGTACATGCTGTACATTCTCTTCGAAATTTACCAACTCAGAAATCGACTTTTGCCTTAGCTTCAACTCTAAGGCCAGGCGCCTACAGGCGATTAATCGCCTGTGGGCGCCTGGCCTAACTCTGACTAACTTTCGATTCCAATTTTCAAATTGACTTTTGCTTAGCTTCGTCTCTGACTTTGACTCTGGCTTACTCCAATTCCGAAATCGAATTTTACTAGCTTGAAGCTTTACTTTGACTCTGACCTGGACTCCAATTTGAGTAATTTTTTTTTATGAATCAAATTTTCTTGCCAATGTATAAAAATGATAGAAGATAACATAATAACGATTTTCGAAATAAATAAAAAAACATTGCAAAAATCTCATAAATTTAAAATAATAGCTTCTTCAAACTTTGATATTTCATTATAATAATGAATCAATTAAATTTAAGAACAATGATATTGATATTTTAATTTTTTTTTCAAAAAATATATTTACATTAAAAAAACCGACCAAGCGTATGTAGGACTATGAATATGTCAACGAAACATAACAGATCGTCTGTTTTTACAGTTTATATGAAACAAAAAAAAATGATAAATTTTGGCCATTGAAAATAATAAAAAGGATCTAAGTCGATTTACTTTTTATAACTATGACTCCATATTTCCTGATGTGAACTAAAATGATAATTTTTCTCATACCTTTTGTTTTATTTGTGTTTGCAGCCCAAACCGAGGAGCTAAAAGATGGTATCCCGACCCTGAATTTGCTGAAATTTTTAATACAGGACCCGTTTTGTATCCTGACGAATATTTGGCAAATCTGCCACAAATTCCATATAATAGTAAGGCAATTTTTCATCAAACTATTATAAAAAATTTGCAAATATCAACATATATTCGATTTCAGGAAAGATACCTGTTGTGGAAAAAAAAGTGCAAAATGTAACTTTGAATTTTGGACCTCAACATCCAGCCGCTCACGGTGTGCTTCGTCTAGTTCTTGAACTTGATGGAGAGGTATTGTCCATTTAAATTAATCATATATACATTTTTTTATCTTTAATAAAATACTTAATAGGTTGTTCGTCGAGCTGATCCACATATTGGTCTTCTCCACCGTGGCACAGAAAAGCTTATCGAATACAAAACATACACCCAAGCTTTGCCGTATTTCGATAGATTGGATTACGTATCTATGATGTGCAATGAGCAGTGTTACAGTCTCGCTATCGAAAAATTACTGAATATCGACATACCAATAAGAGCAAAATATATTAGAAGTAAGTTGAAATGTTTACGTCCGACATTGGTAAATGAAATGATATCACTTTTTTATATGTATTTGTACTTTTATAGCTTTGTTTGCTGAAATAACACGCCTGCTTAACCATATCATGGCCATTGGCTCTCATTCGTTGGATGTAGGTGCAATCACTCCGTTTTTCTGGTTATTCGAAGAGCGTGAAAAAATGATGGAGTTCTACGAACGCGTTTCTGGGGCTCGTATGCACGCAGCTTATATTCGTCCCGGAGGAGTCGCTTTGGTATGTTTAAAATAATCCTCTTTACTTCACAATGAACGTTTATTTTGTTACATAACAATTTTAGGATCTTCCTCTTGGATTACTCGATGATATTTATGAATTTGCATCGAAATTCAATGAACGTTTAGATGAAGTTGAAGACGTATTGACCATCAATAGGATCTGGGTGCAAAGAACTAAAGATATCGGAGTCGTTTCTGCCGAAGACGCTCTTAACTACGGTTTTAGGTAAATAAATCAATTTTCATCATATATTTATTTAATGAATAGTCTGATAATTAATATTTCTTCATAGTGGGGTTATGTTACGTGGTTCCGGCATCAAATGGGATTTGAGAAAAACTCAACCTTATGACGCTTATGATCAAGTAGAATTCGATGTTCCAATCGGCACCAACGGCGATTGTTACGATCGGTAATACATCACATGAAATTTTCATTATCTTCCGAATTGTGAGTATTTATTTAAAGTTGTGTTTTAAATGTTTCAGTTATTTGTGTCGTCTCGAAGAAATGAGACAATCTTTGAGAATTATAGACCAATGTTTGAATAAGATGCCACCGGGAGAGGTTCGCGTCGATGATGCAAAATTATGTCCACCTACACGTCAAGAAATGAAGGTTTGAATTTAATTGAATATATTATTTACTATAAAAGTCCTTGAGGCTTTTTCTTGTTACAAAATCAAACCAATCAATATTGTGACTTAAAAAAATATAAACGATTTGCAATTTTTTAGATCTGTTGAATATAGATTCAAATTCGTTTTATTTTTTAGACCTCTATGGAAGCTTTGATTCATCATTTCAAATTGTTCACGCAAGGATATCAAGTACCTCCCGGTGCTACTTACACTTGTGTCGAAGCTCCTAAAGGAGAATTCGGTGTTTATCTCGTGTCTGACGGAGGCTCCAAACCATATCGGTTAGTTGAAATCTTTTTTACTTTTTAAATAAATGATCCGTTGACTTATTCTTATCACATATTTTTTATAGTTGCAAGATCAAGGCTCCAGGATTCGCTCATTTGGCCGCTTTGGAAAAAATAGGAAAGAACTCTATGTTAGCCGATATTGTAGCAATCATTGGTACTTTGGATGTTGTGTTTGGTGAAATAGATCGATAATTTATTAAATCTTTAGTATAATACCATTGTTTGTTTCATTTATTATACCTTGTCTATTGATATATTTATATAATTCGAAGGAAACTGACATAATAATGTTACGAATTCAAAAGTGGTATTTCTCTAGTGGCTTCATCTTTAGACATTTGTATATATCTAGAAAATAAGAAAATAAAAAATTCTCATTTATATTCTGGTGTTTCAATATTTGTTCGAAATATATCCAAATTTATTTTTTTGGGAAGTTCAGTTATCTCTTCTAAAGATGTTGAAGACAATTTCAAAATATTTGGAAAGAATTGGTAATTGATAATACATACCTCATTGCAAGAAATAGATCTTTTTCAAACTCAAGATATAGGTTTAGCCCTAGTTTATAAATTATTTATTGATTGAGTTTTCTTTTTATAACATTTCCTTTTGATCTTTTTTGCATAATAACTTTAATATTAAAGTAGCCTTTTATGTTTGTTTTTGTTTTTTTTTTTCAAAAAAATCTCAAAACTAAATATAAGAAAAAACTTACAAGTTTTTTTTACGATTTCGTTTCAAAGATTTTGCTTCACTAAAAAACAAAGAATATTTAAAATAAAAAACTTTATTTTTTAGTACAAAATGGCGTAAAATTCACTAGATAAAACTAAAACTCTGGAAAGTATTTGCGGAATAAAAATTTTCATTCATTGGAATTGAATAAAAAAAATTCAGACTATAAAATACATTATATTTAATGAAAGGATAAAGGAAAAACTTATGTTATTTTTCCGCAATCAATCGACACATAATTTGATAATGAGAGACTTGTGACGCGGCTTTTTTTATCCATTTCGATCGCCTTCACACAATAAGCAAAAGTTTCCAACCATTTTCCGATATTAATTAAATAAAATTCAAACTAGGCATACACAGTGGCGGATTTACCTGTTATATAAGTGATAGAGGCTCTTACCTCGGCCCCTAATTGGAAAGGGCTGAAAAAATGTGAAAACGATTGAAAAAAATTTTAAAAACGATAAAATGTGAAAATCCGATTGTGTGAACTTGAAATGTGTACTCGATTTGAATATTTAATATTTAATTAATAAAATTGAAATAGTTCATTTGTTATTTGTTTGTGACATATAGGCAAAGCCAAAGGTAGAGGCTACCCAATGCCCTTACTCGATTTGAATATTTAATATTTAATTAATAAAACCAATTCATTTTTTATTGACACAATTACGACATATAGACGAAGACAGAGACAGTAGATAATCATCATCAAAAAAAAAGAAGAAAAAAGTCGCGAGCGTCATCGACACACACGAACGAAAGAACAGACACAAATCCGCTATTATATATAGGGGACTAGTATATAGGCCCGATGTTAATAACATCAGATGTGAAAAAAAATCATCATCATCACCATCATCATCATCATCATCATCATCATCAAAAGTCGCGGTTCGGGTCGTTCATTTGAAAAAAGGAAAAAAAAAATCA
>JAOXNN020000039.1:499192-512280 GCA_028571205.2 Hydropsyche betteni | reverse complement strand
GGGTTCACACAATCGGGTTTTCACATTTTATCGTTTTCCGTTTCTTAACAAATCCATAGCCGATGTTATTAACATCGAGCTTATTTACTAGTTCTGTTATAATTTTGATTATTTGAAATGTCACATATTTATTATATATTTGTTAAAGATGTACATCTAAATAATAATTTTATGGAAAATAATCTAGATGCTTTATAAGTAAGTTTTTTATATATATATTTTTTTTTATATTAAAATATAAAATTAGAACAACGAGTGCTTTATATCGGCAAATTACCCAAATTTCCCTTTTGATAAAAAATTTCATCTTCATTTTCAACGATTTTTCAAAAGAACCTTTTTGATAATTTTTCAAAATTGATAAATATATATAATACATTCTACAAAATCTAAATAATAATTCAATCAAAAATAATGTAAATTTTTTATGACAAATATATTTTTTTATTATTTCATATTAAAATAAAAACTAATTATCACTGAATTACCCAAGTATCCCCTATGATAGAATAAATTTCATATTAAATGCTTTTTCAAAATATACTTTTTGATACTCGAAATTTTATTATATATACTATTTTAATTTTTTCAATAAAAGTTTGAAAATCTTTTAGAATTCTGTAATTGTGTTCTACTTTCTGATTGTAAAGTTTTTTATTGTCGTTCATAGAATTGGTTTGAAAATACCTGTTTTGATTTTTCGAGTTACGTGAATTGTAATTATCGGAAATTTACAAGTGATTTCATGAAAGCCATATATATGGAAATAATATTGCTAAATCAATATCATTGCCATTCAGGTGATTTTCATAATAATTAAGTATATATGCGTTAAATTACATATTCGATATTATATTTTAGAAAATATATTCAAATCAATTCAAAATTTATAAAAAAACCGTTTTTGATATTATAAATGAGAAAGTATTTTCTTCATATGAATACAAAGCAATTTTTTATAACAAAAATCAGAATTTTATTCAACATCTTAAGAAAACAATATAAAATTTAATATTTTTCAAATAGCTGAATATATATCCTATACTTGACATCAAAAATAATCCAAACCAAAAAAAACATCACCACAATTTCAATTTTATCAAACACCAAATATTTATTACAGCACGAAAAACAATTTTCAAATCATACCCACGCGATTGCAACATAAACAAATTCTTATCGATTTTTTACAACCGCTACTATTACAAAAAGCGTTTGGGAATTCAAAGAGATAGTATTGAAAAATACTAATCAATAATAGTTTTAAAAAAAAATGGATTCGTCCATATTGTTGGCCATGAAAATGATCGATCAAACATTGGACCGGTAGCCATGGCAAAGCATGGTTTCAACGCGTTCGAAGCCTGAAACGCTGATAATACTTTTATTTTGAAAGTGATGAAAAGTGCGCGTTATTCTGAACATTTTTTCGAGTTCGAGTCTCAGATATGATGCTGCGTTATCGCGGAATTGATGGGTCGAATTGTGATGATATTGAATTTAGTTGTATTCAAAACAAATCTAATTTTTCGGTAGTCGAATGGATATTTATGTTTTGATTATTTGTCAGATAAATTGCATTTACGATATAGAAATATATAAATGTCACTAGCGGTAGTACCCGACGTTGCTCGGGTTCCCGATTCCCGTTGTGAACACGCGTTCAGCACACACTGGTGTACCGATTGCATTAAAATTGTTGCATTTTTCTTAAATTAAGTAATTTAATTATTTTTTACTTCAAAAACACATTGAAAAAATAATTCCCCTGATTGTGTGCAATCTTCACAACACAACTGTCAGGCGGATTGCGGACTGTACCATCATTTTTCATTTTTTAGCTTTTCTTTACGAATTTCCCTATTATTTTTCTTCATAAAACCACTCCTTAGTTAAAGCAAACAGAAGAAAAAAATAAATACACAAGCAGTTTTTGAGTTTTGTCCAGACCGAATACCTGCCACGATTCATTTTTATATAGATAGACAAGATAAGTATTACGCGTCGTTTGCGAAACTGCGTAGTTCGCGTATGACGCATAACAGTTTTGCATTGTACAACAACTGTACAACATTACTAAGTTGGCAAAACTGTATATACACATCCATAGTTTGACATTTTTATATTTGAGTTTAACTGTAGATAATTTTTGAGTAATTAATCTCAATCAATTAACATTTGGATTTCTAATTATATCCATTTCATATTAACTAATCAACTCATATACCTTTATTACTAACTAACAATACCTTTTACTTTAATAAAAATCGATCAACCGACAAATTACCAAATCAAGTCACCATTACCAGTTCTAAGTAAGCGTTCCAACCTGAAAAGCGCTTGAAGAAACACAGCTTGAAACCGCCAGTTTTCCCATAAACCACCGAGTTTTCTGTTGAACCATCAGAACCACATGTTTGTACTCATTTGCATCATCACGTAATGCACAAAAGTGCAACGCGTGACCGTTCTTTTTTGAACCGTGACCGTTCCTAATGCACCTGGTGAACTATTCAACCGTGTAAAGGGCTCCGTTTCCTATGACCCTTCGATTTTGCACCTTGCTTTCGGATATTACTAATATGAGAACGTTTATGTTATTCATGGCCAATTTTCAGATAGTTTCTACCTATATATTGATTCAAAAATTGAACGATACCCAAATAAGATTATTTTGAATGGAAATTTTTTAACGTTTTTTTTTTCAAGCACTTTAAATACATCCTTTTATTTACAAATCAAATTCAATAGTTTAATTGAAATAAATTGAATTTGGGATTTAAACATGTATTAATATAATTTAATGCACTACGAGCTGTTCAGAAGTTGATATATTTTAAGTTTATTAAAAAGAAATGAGAAATTTATCATGAAAGTCTTTGAAATTGTTAAATATTTTTTTACATAAGTAGTATTTCAGAAATAGAAAGAAAAACCGAAATAGCGAATAAATAACAATTATGGTAAAGGTAACGATTAACGTCACAAATTATTAAGTTGGCAGCCTTGCATTCACACACATATATGTGTCCATAGTTTAACGTTTCTAATATCAGTTTGATATTTCTATATAAAATAGAAGCGAATGGAAAAGTATCAATAATTAAAATTATAAATAAATAAAATAAAGTAGTTTTTCGAAGTAATGTTTTTAGACTCCAGTTACGTTCGTTTCGAATTTCTCGAAATTTCACTTTCGCGTATATTTTATATATAAATATCAAACTGACATTAGAAACGTCAAACTATAGAAGTGTATACGTATGTATAAATACAGTTTTGCCAACACAATCATTTGCGACGCTAATCGTTACCTTTACCGAAATCATATTATTTACCAGATTGAAATTTTAGAAAAATGGACTTTAACCCATAGACTTCCGAATAATCCAAATAAACAAAATATTCAATTCTCGAAGTGTCAATACAACAAGCAAAACATCTCGATTTTTCCTCAAAAACCAAAGTTCTTCGGCGGTTCTTTTCAATTCGCATCAACATCCAACGTCCATTATGACGCACACACACACACACAAATCGCTTAATATGATAATGTCAGCCCCATCCCCATGGAAAGCCTCCCCTTTCGATAAACGACAATTTGTAACTAATCGCTCTAAAGCCATTGCGTGACACGTCGAAGCGCACCCGCCCTTTTCTACCTGTTATGGCAATTTGAATAATGAAGCAAAACAAAAACGGAATCGTCAAAGTCAATAAATACTGTTTAGCGACAATCATTACCCTATTTTTTGTGTCGTATCCAATTGTTGATGGTTTGAATTTTATTGTAGACTAGTATATAGGCCCGATGTTAATAACATCGGCTGTGGATTTGTTTAGAAACGGGAAATGTGAAAACCCGATTGTGTGAACCCGAAATGTATGCCCGATTTGAATATTTAATATTAATAAAATCAAAATGGTTCATTTGTTATTTGTTTATGACATATAGGCAAAGCCAGTAGTTGGGGATTCAAATATTTTTTCCACTGCGTAATAATCGATGTATTGCATAAGTCAATAGCATGATATTATAGACGTTAAGTGTATACACATAAAGACCATATGCGCATGAAAAATAATTTTATAGACGCAAAAAAATAATCGTATCAACGTGTCGTTTTAAAGTCATGAGCGTCATCGACACAGATACACAGAAAGACAGACAGACAGACAGACGAACACACAGAAATCCGCTATTATATATAGGGGGGGATGTTCTTTTTTTATTATTTGAAAATTTTTCGTTTGAGAATCGAGAGATTTGCGCATTGATATTTTAAACCCATTGAAATTTTATTTTGAGTTTGAAATCATTATTGTGGAAAATTTTGAAAACCACACAACTTTTACACTCCAATTTAAACCTTTCAAAAATCAAATACAATTATTACAAATAATTTTTAATGATTTCATAAAAAATGTAAAAGAAACGTTAAGTACATATGGTACTTATTTTCAAATTTCTTTCTAAAAAAAAATTATTATTTACGTAAAAATTTGAAAAAAAATCACCAACTGAGATCACATGTATCTTTACATTACAAATTCAATCTTATTACCTCAAATTCATCCATCAAAAAGTATTACATTATTAAGACTTTTGTCGTAATAATCAATTAAATTTTAATTAGATTGGTCTTAATAACACTTTTCGATTGTTGAATTTGATGTTTAAAAGCTTTAATTTGAGGTTTAAAAGATTGAATTTGCACCAAAGTCAAATTGAAAAATAGATTATATTTCATTAATTACTGCAATAATGATCTTAATAATATTATATTATACTTTCCAATGTTTGAATTTTATTTTTAAAATTTTTAATTAGAATTTCAAAGGGTTAAATTTGATTTGTATATGGTTGAATTTGCAGTGTAAAAGCTATAATAACATAATCGTTATTTATAAACGGTTTTTTTTATTAAAAAGACTTTAGGTACTTGAATCTTTTCAAAGACACGTACGATAATTTTAAAAGCTCTTTGTCATAATATCAACCCACCAACTTATTTGTTGTTTGATCGATAATCAAATAAAACTGCCCATAAAAATGATATCGAAACGATTATTCATGCATAATTTTGTATCACAAAATATGCTGATGAATATCCGATGCTCGATGAGTTTTCATATTTCACATATTACATTTCGATTAAATTGTAATCATTTATTTAATAACTCAATGACTCGAAGCGACATGTTTATTAAATGAATGGGTTTATTTCCAATTTTACAATATGATGAAAATAAACTTGCCACTTGTGTAAATCTTTTGGTTTTATAGTCATTTTGTATAATATTGTGCATGATATATTATTTAAATCAATTATTACATGTATATGAATTGATTTGAGTTCAGATGATACGCATTTGTTCCTTTCGTGACTCGAAATATAATAGTAACGAAAAGTCGAAAGGAAACATGAAATTTTCTTGCCGGAAAAATCGTTGAAATTCTTCCGTTTGTGAAACGCACTTTCAGCTGAAACTCCGCCGTAAAATTACATATACTCGTGCTGTATTTTTCAGCAGCGTTTGAACTAGGCCAGTATCTAGAAGTCGGAGATTGTTTGATCAATAAAATATATACTATATTTTTCCTATCGGATTCGTCCGCCATGTCTTTCGCTTTATGGCCAAATAAATTCTGTAACGTACAAGATTATCTGCGTTTTGTGAATGCCGAAAATCCATAAATGCGACAATTCGAAAACCGCGTATTTTATCATTGTTTATTTTTGATGCAACGTAAAAATACATAGAACTTTTTCGATGTAGTATTTTTTGCTGAACATTATTTTCATTAGTATTTTTTCTCAAGAATTTTTCGACGAAAATGCCAAAATTGAGAATTTTCATTTATTGATAGATTTCTCGTGAATTTCGATTATTGTATATTAAATTTATACAAATATTTACAATCACAGCTTTTTTATACCACTATATAAAATATGCATACTTTTTAAAAGGCTTTAGCCCTTCGCACTTGAATATTTTTTTAAAAAATATTTTTATTTTACGCGTGGGTAAGAAACATTGATTTAATCTAAATAATCCATACCCTGCAATTTTTTATACGATTTACCTAAAAATTTTAACCTCTACTTAAAACATACAATACAAACATAGATTATTTTTTTATATAATGATACTTTAGAGTTTCTTTCACGTAAATATTTTATTATTTGCAATATTTCACTAAATAAAATCATCTGAGAGCAAAAAATACTTCGCATTCTAGAGCGTCCCAATTGGGTATTATGGCAGGATATGAGTTTAAAAAACTGCACATAATTAAAAATATAAAAATTAGTTGCGTAGATTTGAAACAACGTTTCATATTATTAATTCGATTATTTGAATTATTTATAATTGTAAAAATATTTTTTTAATAGAAAAATAATTACGAAAATAAAGTAAAATTGTCAATAGACTTCAATTTTTTTTTTAATATTTAATCAAATTAATGTCAATGAAAATGACGTACAGGTATTTTTTAAATATTGAAAATTCTCGAGAAATTCGAGAAATGAAACTGAAAATTCTCATTTCTCGATAAATGAAAATCATCCTAAAATCAAAATGTCTAATACACATTTTTAATTATTTTCGTTTTGATTTCTCAAATATCTAAATATAGACCGAAAGGTCAACCTCACAACGAGCAGAGGTTACAAAAAGCAACATCGACTAATCTTTCCCATTAAAAACAAACATACGCGAACAAACATACACATAAATTTTTACAACGCAATAACGCTTCGAAATAACCAAATACGCACATCGAATATCGAACGCCCGAATTTGCATAATACGAACAAAACGCAAAACCATCCCCATAAAATTTCCTTCACCGCGAATTTTCCAGGGCCACGCCCATTTCCCGAAACCGCCCAATGGAAAATCGCGATCAATTTCCCGGGACACTGCCCCTTTCTCCGATTGGCGGATTTTCCGAGGGGACGCGCATGCGCAGTTGCGTCTCGACAATTTTCAATTTTCAATTTCCCATCGAAACGGTGAACTATTGCGCAAATCTTCGCCTAATTGGTTCGAGTGTCGTGCAAAAATTTCAGCGCAGAAACGCTTTCGCCGGCACGAAGCCTGAAAGAGTCGCTCTCTGAAACGTGTGTTTTTCAGGCGGGCATTCCAGGCGTTCGCTTTTTCGTCGTAATGCGATTGTGGAGTCGAAACAAATCGAGAAGAAAGCCGCTTTGGGTGTTTGAATGATGAATGAATCGGTAGTGTTGTCGAATTGGCGTTTTGACGAACGATAACGTGGATTGTTGTTCATTATCGTATTGTTATTATATTGGCTTTTGTTGTTGATTCCCTTTCCATTTGGACACGCTTGGAATTTTACGATTTAACGTATTCTCAAACTATGAGTCGTATAGACGATTTCGAATAGTTTATTTAAATCCCAATACATTTGTCATTCTTATATTTTTTCAATTTTAGTCATTTATATATTTTTAGATAAAATTTTATTAAAATAATCATCATATACTATATATCTTCATCTTCAATTTGTTGTGAAATGTTATGTTATTAAAAAATTAAATTTTTAATCTGTCAAATATGAAAGTTGACATGTTTTAGTCTGAAAAAGACTTGCATTACTGACGACAGTGTTGCAATATAGTTAAAAGGACGTCAAGGACCACGCAAGGCCAAACTTTTTAAATCGTAAAAAAACTCCATTCCTAAAACGAGAGTCAGGAAGTCGCCAGTTGAAAAAATCATTTCGATTCGAATATCAAATTTTGTTTTAGTTTCATAAAAACGCGAGATTTTTGGCGTTTTTCATAAAAAACACCATTGTATATCATTTCATTAAATTATATAATATCTACTGCAAGATTTTTTCTTTATATTATTAAAGAAATAATAATATGTCGACAATATTAACCACAAAATATTCCTTAAATTTTTTAAGCAAAAAATTTAATAAATTTTGCCGAAACACTATCATTGACTTTCATTAAAATGTTATGCAAATATTATTATTATTTTCAAAACCAGCCCGTGGTGCAGCGGTATGTTGCAGAGACAATCAATTGTAATGATTATGGTTCAAACTGCAGGTATGGCTAGAGTAGGATTCCGTTTTTAACATCTACTCGAACGTCTCAAATTTGGTATTTAACCATTCGACCAGAAAATGTCTCTCGTCAATGAGACAATTATGAAAAATGGTTCCGATTACAAGCCATACAAGATTTTGATCAGGATATTTATCAGAATTTATTTGACATTGGTCAGAATTTTAATAATGTTTTAGTCAGAATATTTTGGTCAGAATTTCAATAAAAAAGGTCAGAATAAATAATGAATGGTCACAATTTTAACTGGGTTTGTCAGAATAAATATTGAATGGTCACAATTTTAACTGGGTTTGTCAGAATTTATATTAAAGGGTCAGAATAATATTGAGAACCCTAATCTAACCTAACCTATTCTGACCGTTTCGTTATTAAATTCTGATCATGTATCATTTTATTCCGACAATTCACCATTTTATTCTGACCGTTTATGATCAAAATATTCCGACCAAAACATGATTAAAATTCTGACCATTTAAATTTTTGCCATTCTCTAAAACCAACTATTTATTCACTTCTTAAAATAACATTTTTGATGAACGAGCCAAAAACAAAAAGGCTACTGTTTAAATGGTCAGAATTTTAATCGGAACATTTATCAGAATCTATTTGATACCGGTCAGAATTTCAATAAAAAAGGTCAGAATAAATATTGAATGGTCACAATTTTAACTAGATTTGTCAGAATTCATATTAAATGGTCAGAATAGCAGACTCAGCAGGTCACAGCACCTCAGTGGTAGCACCTCGCTCCCCACAGTTTGAGCACCGCTGCGACAAATCGAACCGCGGCGTGCGCCTCTTTCGCCAGCCGCCATCGACATTCCGTTTTCGACCGTTCGACGGTCAACATCCCTCCCGCCGAAATTTTTTCCCGCCCACCGTTCAAAAAACAGTTCCACCGGACATGTGCCGCTGAAGTTTGACAATTCCGCGGGAACCCGAACGCGCGAAAGTGTGTGTGGACGAAAACCCGCGATGCGGTTTTCGACGTGATGAAGTGCCGGTTATTTTGTTGTATATTGCACGTTTGAGAACCGCCGGTGATGTCCTAAAAGGGGCAACGCGTCCCACGGATGGAGTACCCCTGGTCTTTGGGGGAAGCTGGGCTCGGTGCACCGCGGCCCCCATCCGTCCTTCATAATAGAAATATGCAAGGTAAAATAAATATATATATATTAAAATTAATTAAAATAGTAAAAACCCATTTTTGAGAGTGGTATATGTCGATTTAAAAAAAAAAATGAGTTAAACTACGTTTTGTTTAAATATCAGTGGCGGGCGGTATAAATTTTGCCACATCTTGCTATTAAAAAAAAAACAACCAAAAAATATTATTTTGCACTCTTTTTATGAAATATTATAGAAATCAATAGTTTTTTTTTTTAATTAAGTATGAGTGATTTTTAAAGATTCAATTTAAGTGTGCCTTAAAACGAATTATTTTTACATTAAGAAAATATACGATGTGCATTATTTCTAGTACATAAAAACATCTCATATTGAGAATTTTTTATTCACAGTTTGCAATAAAAAATGTGTTGTATAAAGTGAATATTAAAAAAATTTGAAATGTGCAATAGAATGAATATTTTGTGCATTAAAATTGCTTTTTTAATTCACACTTATTTTATTTCATGCACATTTACTTTATTCGCCAGATCTATGGACTGCATACTATTGTTATTTATAGATTTTTTTAATATCATATATAATTAATATAGTTAATATTTTTTTTAATCAAACTTTCAATAAATTATCTGAATAAATTTATCAAAAGTATAATTTTGTCGCAAGAAAGTTTTTCTTAAGTGGAATAAATCATATTCGTAACAATCGTGATTAAAAACGTTGTTTTTTTTATTTATAGTTATTCAGTTTATTTTGGTTTATTGATAAGGAGAAATAAGTTTATACTTATTTTTGTTTGCCAAAGATGAACAAGTTTCTTATTAATTATCTTTACGAAGCAATTTACTTTTCATATTAAATTGTTTGTAAGTCCATTATAATATAACTGTAATTTTTGATAAACTTAATTTTCGTTTATTTACATGTTTACATTTAACATTAACTTTTTATTTCAAAAGAGCGAATTTCGATTAAAATATTAATTTAAAATCGCAATCGATCATATATTTTTAATAATTTGCACTATCGAAAGTAGCATAAGTCCATTTATAACTAAAAATTTGATTATTTTTCCATAATAAACTTTGAGATGCTGGTTATCAAAAAAAAAATTATCTAAATTGATTGACGTGTATCAAAATTATTATACTTATGCTGATGCAAAAATATCTCACTGTATAAAAAATGGACTTATACCACTTTCAAAAACAAAAACTATGAAATTCGATTTGAATATTTATCGATTCGATAGTATTTTTTTAATAAACTAACGGTCAGGTGCATTTGATTCGAACTTGTTATTCTGGTCGTATATAGAATAATTATTCTAATCAATATGACAATATGCCATTGTCGGATGCGCTGTTTGCTTGTTATCAATTAAAATATTATTGAATCGTTGTTATACAGCTTTTCTAAAAATCATACATACAGTTTGTATCTTTATAATTTGGTAATTGTGGTTGAATCATTAATTTGATTAATTTTTTCATATAATCATTGTTTGGGTTTAGTCAATGAGAATTTTTTTCTCACAGATCTGTGTTAAAATTTTTCATTGAACTACTTTGAATATAAATGTATTGAATTTAAAATTTTGCGCAAAAAAACTTTTAAACACAAATTTAGTATTAAAAAAACTCATCTGAACACAATTGATCATTATAATAATAAACCGTTCACATTTTATAGAAGCATAAATTTATTTCGTAATACATCTATTCTATTCGATTTCCATGATTAATTATTCATTATTGCTCACTAATCAATCAAATCCAACTAATCTCTCTTCTTTCAAACTCATATAAAGAATTTTCCATTACAATAATAACAGAAATCACTCGATTCTGAAAAAAAGCATAAGAAACTTTATCGTTTTTACAGTTACACGATGACGTCAATCCAAACAATAAACCATTACATTCCGACTCATCGAATTGAATTATAATAATTTACATTTTACATACAAAACTTTACCCTTTTCGTCATTTCGACTACGTTTTTTTAATAATTTTTTCACTAGCAGTCTTCGACAACAATCAGAGCATAAACTTCCGATTCGATTTAACACTTTTTTGCACTACAAACGTCACTCAAAAACAGATCGATCAAGAACTCGAGCCTTTTTCAGTTTCGCATATTTCACGAACATTTTCAGCCGACATCCAACAGAATCGCCGGTCGATTTTCGCTGAAAAACAGACTCGTTCGTTCCGGTTTCGAAACCGCGACAATTTTCCGCGGATCGGGTCGTGTTAGTGAAATTGCGAAAATTGCATCATTGCGAATGGTCAAGTGTGTTAGCGAAGCGAGTTCGCTCACCTAAATTATAACGGGTTCGAATATCTAAACGCAATTGCATTATGCACTTAACAATTGCAACGAGTGCGTTGCTTCGCATTGGAGTGGAAAAAACGACACGAAAAACCTCAATAGTAAAATATGTATGTGTAAAAAATTCAATGAAATATTTTGATTTGTTGTACATCGATTGTTTTTCATTGTTATTCCCAAAAAGAGTGCACTGTTTTTATTCGTATTGTGAATGCTTCGAATGATCGAAAAGATTTTTTTATTGATTGTTTTTTTTTCAAGTTGTACTATAATGTAGAATGTGATGTTATACTATAGTGTAGAATGTGCTTAGAATATAAATTACGGTTTCGGTGTACTTGTTTGAATACTTGAGTTCAATGTTTGGTGAAGGATTTTATAAAGGTTTTTGATTTTAGGATAGTTTATTTCGTATTTAAAGAAGGTTAAATTGAAACTTACAATGCAGTAATGTCAGATTTACCGTAATTTTCATTTATCGGCAATCCGGTAATTTTTTACGAATTATCGGTTTACCTGTACACTAAATTTTCAAAAACAACCGTATGATTACAAAAACCAACTTTTCCAGAAAATATTTAGTAAAAAAAAAACATTTATTTTAAAAAATACTCACAATAAAACAATTTTTTTATTTACCAGTAAATTACCAAACTGTTAGGGTCATTTACCGGTAAACCAGTTTACCAGTAATGACATCCCAATCCTAGACGATTCCATTTTTAAGGCCCTTCCAAACCTTTCAAATTTCAATAGTAATTCATTTCACTACTTTTTATGAAAATTTTAATTGAAAAATTATTGCTATTTTAAAAAAAAAATTTATACATTTAGAAATATAACACACCAATGATTAGTGCCATAGATGTTTTTTCTTATTTTATTGAAGACAAGATAAAATATATAGCTATAAAATAGTTAATTGATAAACATTTCAAAGTTTAATCTTGAAAATTCGAATACACATGTGTTATATATTTATTTAGTATATTATATCCTAAAACCTTCAAATTCAAAAGACCTCCAGATCCAGACCATCGATCAATCTATATATTAATATTTTTTTATAATTAATAACATATCGATAGATACCCTGGTCTGAATCTAATTCGGTTCAGATCGGTTCTCTGATCTGGTCTGATTTTAGTTTTTTTGAAACTCTTAGAATTTAAAAACCCTAAACTTCAACCTATTTACCATATAAATCCAACCTTAACCACTCCGTGGTGCAGCGGTATATTTCGGGGACTATCAATCGTAATGATGGTGGTTCAAACTGCGGGTATGGCAAGAGTAAGATTCCGCTTTTAACATCTACTCGATCGTATCAAATTCGATATTTAACCTTTTGACCAAAAAATGAGAGTTAACTCTTTCCACTCGTTGGGCGCGCTGGACTCACCAATAAACATTACGAAATATATTGCCGATTTTGTCAGTTTACCTGCAAATATTTTACATTGCATTGAGTGAATATTGTAGATAAAATCCTCAAGATTGATACTGCATCACTAA
>JAOXNN020000039.1:488392-499092 GCA_028571205.2 Hydropsyche betteni | reverse complement strand
ATAGGCCCGATATTAATAACATCGGCTGTGAATTACGTAATTATATATAAAAAAAATTAAATCTATGCAAAAATATTCCATAACCGTTCCGTTGCGAAATGTTGATGCCCGTTTGTTATATATAGAGGATAATGTATAGACCCGATGTTGATAACATTGCTCTCAATTTGTTTATGCATCATTAACATTATTTTTTCATCACTTATCAAAATTTATAATAATACTCTTTCTTCTAAAACATTTGTTGATAAGAGAATCAAAATATTTAATTTAATTTTTCAGAAATAACTGATTTTGTGGAACAAAATGATTTCAAGATATATATGCTTGTGGTTAATAATCTGTGTTGGATTTTCAACTTGCTCGGGAAGAACTATTTTTGAAAAAACTATCACTTCTCTTTTGAGACCAGTCCGGCAAGTTAAAATTGATGAAAACATAAAACTCGGAGACGAAAACAATGATTTCTCTACGGATTATTTTTCGAAAAACTATAGTGCTAAAGAGATATCGTGTCTAAGTCAAAAAAAAATGTTAGTATCTGGAAATTGTTATGAACTCTTTAAAACTGGACCATGTGAAAATGACGAATGGCTCATATTAGATAAGCCTACGCAAGAAGGTGAAAATTTTAAGGCGATATGTAAAAAAAAGCCTTGCACAAAAAATAATGAAGTTAATATATTTTTTCTATACAATTATGTAATACTTTTATCATATTAATATTAATTTTATTTCAGGTGTGGTGGCCTGCTTTGTCAATGTGCATACCCAAAGGTCAAGCAAAAAAAGAATATTGTAATGAAATTACCAAAATGATACAGATTAACAGTTTCGGTGAAGGAATATGTACATGTCATGAAAATTTCGGAAAAATCAAAGTAATATTTTATTATAACAATATCTTTTATTTTTTGATTAATTATAAATAAAATAGTAGCCCAAAATATTCAATATTATATAATGTCAATGCATAAATTTGAAATCTTTACAGGATGACGACAAATGCTATGAATATTATCAACAAGGGCCATGTGGACAAGACGAAGTTGTCACATATGATATAAAAACGGAAAATGCAGTCTGTTCACTAGATAAATGTTTGAAAAAAAATCTAGAATCATTTAGTGAAAGGTCAATTTCACAACGAGATTTTCATCATGTAAGTGAGTACAAAGATATAAATGAATCATTATCCCAAAATGTCGATGAAGATGAAATGTTCGATTTGGAACAGCAAATCAGTAAAAAGAATTTTAAAAAAACTGTTTGGAAAAAATCATATGCACCGTTAAATGGTGATGGTGAATGTTATAAATTAGGCTCATCATCTATTTGCAGTGAATACGGAGACCAATCGAGATTTGTTGTAGACCAAAATATACATATTCCCAAATGCAGCACTGCAAATTCACAACTTCATATAATAGGCGCGAAAAATAATTGTAATGTAGATCATAATGGTCAATGCAAACAAAGTATTGTGATTATGAAAAATCGAGATATAATCCGATATTAATAGGCTATCTGTTCGAAGAAAATAAAATCTGAATCCTATGTGATAGTCAAAAAGTATTTTTTTTAAAACTTTTTGAAATAATAGTTTATATTCTTTTTATTTCAAAATATATAGAATTTAATAATTCGTAAATGGATATAGTAGTGTCTTATCTACGGCTTCCAAATATTCGTCGAATTCAGGTGTTCGAATAAAAGTAAATGAGGAGGTATTCAAATATTCTAATTTATTCTTTTTTTTTGTTAAAAAAATAAATATTGTGTTTTGTTTCTCAAGATTATTTTCTATTGTAAATGTCGTTGGCTGATTTTGCATTTTTTTTTTAATGGAGATAGAGTAAATAATCAATGCAAAAACTAAGTAAGAGATTGGTTTTCATCACTCCCTAATTTTTTTTAATAAATTGTTTTGTAAAGGTGAAGATATTAAGAACAAAATATTTTCACTTCACAATTTATTCATTTTTTTTCTAAATAAATTGAAATTTTGATCATAATAAAAAAATAATGCTTGATAGTTAATCAACACAGCAGTTAATGACACCGAGAACGAAATGATTTATGAAAACTACAGTATTTCAAAATGAAATCATACAGATTGTTTGAAAAAAAATTGCTTGTTTTGCAAAAAAAGGACACAAATAACATTCAAATATTTGATCAATAATTCGAATAGCAAATAGTTATAAAATGGACGAATAATTTGAATATTCGAATATTGGATTGAAAGCTCTACTAATATCTCACAAATTAAAAAATTTCAACCACATAAAAAATAAACGAAAACACATAAATACTGAAATATATGTGTGTACTTATAATATATATTAAAAAAAAATAATAAAAAAATAGATAAAAATATTTAATTAATTATACACTACATATATACAGAATTAGAATATAAATTAGATTAAAAAATATTTGATTGTAAAATAGATGAGTATGGAAGATAAAAATATGTCTTTTCATTTAGTTAATGCTTCCCTGCTTTTTGATAAATGTCACATTAAGTCCTTCTTCTTCGTCGTGTAATAATCTGGTATCTATAACTTTCGACGTACGACCAAAAAATCTATGAAATTTAAAAAATACAATAAAATAAAAAGTCCTATCTGTATTTGTAAAGGTAACAAGGATACAAGTGGAAACAAGGGATCTGAAGTTATTTACTTGGACTGGGTTTCAGGATGCAATAAGGTTGGATAAAATCAACTGAAATTAGTATTCACGGTTGATAAGTATGTTGATAAATTATGGTACTCTAACATCAAATATTGTATTAAAAAATGAAAAATGTACCTTCCTAATGGTGTACCATTTGATGATATAGTTACTTTGTCTGGAATATTCCTATGGACAGATACAGTATTAAGAGATGGGGGTCCTTCAGAATCTAATTCAAGGGCTGTGGGCTTTTTATATCTATAAAAATAAAATAAAAACATAAACAAAATAACAGAATTTGTATATTATTATGAAAATAATGGATGCTTACAGTTTCAATAAAAGACTAGAACCTACAACAGATACTGAACTCATAGCCATTGCTGCAGATGCCATCCACGGCTAAATTATAAAAATATTGCATAGTTTTATATTTTGAATAAAGACAGACATTTTTTTTTATTGAAATATACCTCTAAAATAAGTCCATATGCTGCTAACACTCCCGATGCCAAAGGTATACCTAAAATATTATATACACAAGCGAACAAAAAGTTTAATCGTATTCTCCGAACCGTTATTCTCGATAATTCTATGCATCCGATTACATCCAATAAATCATTCTGAAATGCAAAGTCTACATGAATTAAATTCAAAAACACATTTGATTTATTCTTGTAACATATATAATACCCGCATTAGAACCACATCAGCTGCTTCAACAGCAACATCAGTACCAGTTGAAATAGCTATTCCAATATTAGCTTGTGCTAGTGCAGGAGAATCGTTCACACCATCTCCAACCTTGGCAAAAAAGTATAACAAATTAAATAAATTGAAAAAAAAAAAAATTTTAATGGCATAAAATAAAAATAATCACCATGGCTACTTTTATACCAGATTCTTGAAGTTTTTGAATTTTGGCAACTTTGTGGGAAGGCAAGACTTCTGAATAAACTTCATTAATTCCAACTTGAGAAGCTATAGCTGCTGCAGTTCTCCTATTATCACCAGTAAGTAATATCACAGACATACCACGTTTCTTCAAAGCGCGAACACACAACGATGCCTCGGGCTTGACTTGATCTGCTATAGATATTGTGCACCAAATTTGACCTGCAAAAATAAAAAATATGTTAGTGTTTTATATAAATATATTCGTATTCGCATAATATTCGTATTACCATTCACTGCACATAATACTGCAGTTCTACAAAGATCTTCTTCCTTTGTAAGCATTTTCTCCATTTCTTCGGTAAGTGATATACCATGACGATTCATCCATTCTCGATTACCAGCTAAAATTAAAAAATCCTTAGTTTTCTGAAAAGTAAAAACAAAATTGAAAAAAAAAACAATTAAACATTTTTTGACCATACATAATTATTTAAAACCATACTTACGTCATCTTCTGCATCAACATTCACTATCGATTGGTCATCGTCATCTGTTACATTTAATAAATTATTGAAATCGGTTTTTTGTTTTCCTATTTCTCCATTACACAGTTCTATGTCGATATCATTGAATTTATGAAAACGAGTAGAGGTATCACTGAAGTAAATTAAAATTCAAGATTTGATACAAATAATTAGAAATTAAAAGTGTTAAAAGCATAAAAACATACCTCATTTCATCCAATGAACTTTTCAATCTGTATGAAACAGAAATTTTTTCTTGTATTACGACTTTACAACTCAATCCACATCCTGGAACTGATGCAAAATTCAAACATTGACCAGATACTCCATCGCGTAAAGTTGATTTGCAAAATTTAACAATTGCTGAAATTCACAATAAAATGTTTTACATAAAAATCATCAATAATTTACGATACGTATTATAAATAAGAAAACATACCACTGGCAACAGGATGTTCAGAATTCGATTCTGCAGTTAAAAGTAAATACAAAAGTTTTGTTAATCGTCGAGTTTCACAAAACAATCCGAGTCTAGCTACAGTTGGTTGTCCATATGTAATTGTACCTGTTTTATCCATAACAACAACTTTGACCTATGAATGTTAAAAATTATAAATATATTATCAAAAACTTCCGATTAGAGGAAAAAATATGATTCGAACCTTATGTGCATTTTCAAGTGTTTCAGCTCCTTTAATGAGAATACCATTGTTAGCACCGACTCCAGTTGCAACCATAACAGCCGTTGGTGTTGCAAGTCCTAGAGCACAAGGACAAGCTATTGCAAGTACGCTTAAAGCGAAATGAAAAGCCGTCGATATTATGATTTCTGTGTCTGATCCGTGTCCCATACGACTATACCCCTGATAAATGAAAACATATATAAATATATTTTTTGACAAATTATACAGATAAAATGAAACCAAATTACTTACACCTCTTGGTAATTTGGATATGTCTACATATCCAACAATGATCCATATAAAAAGTGTTATGATTGAAACTACTATAACAAATGGCACAAATAGTCTGTAAAAATAAATTTTCAATTTTAGTAATGTCATTGGTAAATTTAGTATGAACTGAGATATTAATTAATAATACCCAGCAATTTTATCTGCTAGTTGTTGAACAGGAGCTTTACTGACTTGAGCTTCTTCTACCAATCGACAAATTTGTGCTAAAGTAGCACTTTCTCCTGTATGCGTAGCCTTCACTAATAAAGCTCCACTTTGATTAACACTTCCACCAATTACCAAAGAATCTTTAAATAATCATAAAATACAATTAGGAACAAATCCTATAAGGATTTTGAAAATGAAAAATAATTACCTTTAGCTTTAGGAACTGGCATTGATTCTCCAGTAATAAGAGATTCATCACAAGTCGATTCACCCCATTCAACTCTTCCATCAACAGGTACTTTTGCTCCAGGAACTACCTAAAATACAATAATTCCAAATTTACACAACAGTTCATCGTTAAACTAAATGAAAAATTATTATGAAACTTCAAACATATATTCTAAAAAGAGATCAATATATTTACTTTAATCATATCTCCTTTCTGGACCAAGTCAGCATCTATCGTTTTTTGAGATTTTATAGAACCATGTTCATCTAATTCAACAAGAATCGCTTCTGTTGCTTTCAAAGATAAAAGTTTGGATAATGCTTCTGATGTCTTACCCTAAATATACAAGAAAATTAATCACTTGTATATTTTCTTTAAAATTTGAGATTAATAATATTAACACTAACTTTAGCAATATGTTCCAACCATCGACCCAAAGTGATAAAAATCAGTAACATAGGAGGAGTATCGAAAAATGTATGTGGTGATGAAGTATGTTGAAGTGCCATTGCAGCAACTACTACACAAACTGAGTAAGTATAACTAAAAAACAGGATAAAAATGTAAGTGTATAAAAAAATAAAAATTACGGAACAACTAGCACAATTGAGAGTCATTATGTCAAACCTTATAGTTGTTGTCATACAAATTAGAACATCCATATTTGTAGTACCATGTTTGAGAGCCTTATAAGATTGCACATAAAAATGCCATCCGCCAATGAACTGAAAAAAATATTAAAGAATAAATGATTTTAAATTCAATCGATAATTCGAGATGAAAATCTAGGTATTAAATACCTGCACGGGAGTAGCGAGTATAAACATTATGAGATTTTCTAATGA
This sequence comes from Hydropsyche betteni, assembly GCA_028571205.2. Lineage (NCBI taxonomy): Eukaryota > Metazoa > Arthropoda > Insecta > Trichoptera > Hydropsychidae > Hydropsyche > Hydropsyche betteni. The sequence goes on along the minus strand of JAOXNN020000039.1, from coordinate 492,791 downwards.
AAGACCAGGAACAACACAGCATTGGGAACCGTGATGAACGTGAGATGGTGCTGTCATAAAATATGTCATTGCCACCATGCTTGGTGCACCGAATATTAGTGATACTAAGAAAGCGTTCCGCCACTTTCGAATTTCTTCTCTGCAATAATCACAATATCAATAGTTAAATATACAGCACTGTTAAATTGTTAAGATGTTCATTATTCCCAGAATAGTTTTTATTGTTTATATGGAAAATTGAGGAAACAATAATGGACGATATGCTTCATTGTATTTGGTGCATAACGATGCTTACTTGTGCTCTAAACAGTCTCTCGTTAAACTATCTTTGTTATTAACCATAGATGCTTCAAAACCTAGAGATTCAATAGCTTCACATATGTCTCTTGGTCCTGTAACTTCACTACTATATGTGAACTTTCCTCTGTAAAAATAAAATGAATTTTCTTAAATTTGTGAAACATATATTTAAAAATAAAAATTTTGAAATGCATACTTTTGTGTTGTAAGCGCAACAGATGCACTTAAAACTCCTGGCACTTTTAACACACTTTTTTCTATTTTATTAACACAAGATGCACAAGTCATACCTTTGATCTAAAAATAATCATGAATTCTAATGAAGATAGTCAATGTATTTTAAAAAATGCTTGACAATTGGAATTAAAAAATACCCTTAATTCTAAATTTTGTTCAGCAGCTCCAGAATCTGTAAGAACTTCTGATGGAAAACCTAAATCAGAAATTATTCTAGCAATATCACTCGGTCGTATTTTTCCTTGTATATACCTAACTTCTGCTCTAGCTGCGAGAAGAGCAACCGTTATGGATTTCACACCTATATTTTTTCAAAAGCAATTATCAATGATGTAATCCGTTTATTACTGAGCATTGAATAATATGATATTTACGTACCATATACTTTATTACAATGTTTTTCTATGGCTGATACGCACGAAGCACATGTCATTCCTTTCACGTGTATTGCACAAGTAGCGAGTTGGTTTTCATCTTGGACGTCATCAGAATTTTTACTATCTATAATGGCAACATTACTAGAACTATGTGATTTATTTACAGAACTTTTTTCTGAAAACGTAACATTAATATAATTAACATAAAATTTTTAAAACAAAATGATCTAAGCAATAAAATTTACAAATCCATACCATTGAGAGGACTTCCATTGACTGTTAATATAGCGGTGTCAAATCCCATGTCGTATATCCATGATGATATTTCTCCAGCATTTGTTTTTTCAGAATCATATGTAACATTCGCTTTTTTATCAGTTAAGCTTACTGTAATACTAATAATACCTAATTTTTCACCGATTGTTCCTACAATAGAAAATATTGAAATGTAATATTCCAAATAAACATTCAAGAATGATTAAATATTTGATTTATAAAAATTAATACCTTCAATACTTTTAACACAAGAATTACACGTCATTCCTTCTATACTAATAACACAATTTTTCTGTTTTGAATCTAATATAATAACATTCGGTATACTTTTATCATTTTCTAAACTAGTATCAAATCCCATATCGTAAATAGATGAAGCTACTTTGTTTGCACTAATTTTCGACGGATCATATTTCAAATAACCTGCTTTCTCGGATAATTCCACCTGAAAATCATATTAGAAAATTTTTCCTTATATTTAAACATAAATATTTAAAAAAAAAATCAATTCGACAAACCCTTATTGATATAACACCAGGTAATTTATTTATGGTAGAAGTAATATTGTTCACACAAGACATGCAAGTCATGCCTTCGATGTTGATTTTGGCGGTGGCTGGTAAACTATCAACATCTTTAGATACATATTGATCAGTTGATCTACAAAATAAAAATCAAAATTCGAAAAAATCTAAGGTATATCTTCGATCATATTTCACATATAACAAACAAAATGGATGAACTGAAACTAATTATATAATATACATATCGATCAATAATCACATTTGACTATTTTCTCAATAGCTTATCATCGTTTGCTTACTAAGCCATGATTCAACATGCGTAACCGTATGAATTAAACCACATATTAAACAAATTCAATCATATTACATATACAAAAAAAAAAATAATTCAACAACACTTATGTTAAATGATGCCTTTGATAATTTTAATGATTTATTTTTAAAACTCACTCGTTCATTGGTCGATTTTTATGATATTCAACTTTGACCACTGAGTGTCGGCAGAAACAGATATGTGCGTCGATTCAGTTTGTGGCAAAGGTAGATTGTGGTTTGAATTGTGTACACACTACAAGGCTTCGGATACTTAAATGTGGTGCCGTGTGAAAAACTATACAAACCGTGTGCATAAATAAATGTTTTGGGCAAAATAATTAGGTAATGTTATTTGAATTATATATTTTTATTTGATAAATACAATTGATATTGTCGATTAATAATATTTTTTATTGAAACATTGAAGCTTAAAATTACCGTAAATAATATCAGTTTTAATAGTCAATTAACTTTCAATTCTACGAACAACTTTTACAGAAAAATATTGACAATTCAATTATCATCTTATTCCGAATCATACAAAACAGATCTAAAAACAGCAACATATTCCGATTTCAATATTTTCCCGATGAAAAACCGACACAAAAAATAAACAGAGCGAGAAACGAAAATCAAAATTTGAGCACTCAACAACATGTGAATAACGATTGATTAACCAACGGAACTTTCACTTTTAATTTTCCACAATACACGGACAAACAGAAAACCCAAATTTCAACATAAACAAAAAACCCATTCTGGATTTTTTGCTCATGCGATAATTACACACAAGATACGTCTCATGACAACAATGAATCATCCATAACAAGCGTTTGATTATATTACAGAATTGAAATTGATTCACAAATCAAAGTATAGTGACATCTATGCATTAAAACAGATAAATATATAACAAAAGAAATTGGACTCATTAGTAATCTTCCATTTTATTAGTATGAATTATACAAATATATTTTATATATAGAAGGGTTAAAATATATCAATAACAACCTTGTTACATTTTTATTTGTATCTACTACACATTCCAACTCCACTTCTGACGGACTGAAACTGTTTTTCTTCGAACCGATATTTCCCATTTTGTAAATAAAAAAATCCAACTATTCGAAGTTCTACAACTAATTTAAACTCGTCTAAATGTAGGTGATCGAGTCGTATGACACAGTTAAATTTTCGCAATTACAAAATACACATAATTATGTGAGAAAAGGGACATTGATCAAGAACGGTCTTGTTCAAGTGAAAGCGTATTTAATACTGAATTCGATTTAGGTACGATTATAAAAACGCCTTTGTAATGAAATACAATGTTATTAATCTTATCGTAGTAACAAAAAAATATACAAATCACGAAAATGAATCGCGAATCGGCACGTTTCTGATTTTCGAAGGTAAAATGTGCGAAAATCGAATTCGGCTTATCGAGAAGTTTGCAATTTTAACACGTATGCAAATTCAGATTGACTAAAATGTAAGTTATTTTAATTTGATAAGATAGTTAGGTATTTAGATGCTCTCGAAACTGCGTATAATGCAATTTTACGAACGATTACCTTTGCGATGTAAATTCGAGAATAAATTACTATTTTTTCTGCGATTCGGATTGAATACAAATTGAAAAGAAAAAATCAATTGAAAGATATGATCGTGATCACGTAATGCACAGCAACAATCTTTAATACGCCTCATAGAACGAATGATCAAATGAACAACATATAATAGTCTTCACTAACATACAAAAATTTTCATTTTATTGTTCCCAATAAAACAATTAAACTCGTATATACTTACTGGACATATATCTCTATTAATTACGAGCCATATAGCAATTTATCAATAAATGTTCAAACACGTGCACATACATTCAATACTATGAAAATTTTAATATAGTACAATTTTAAAACTAAATTAATGACTTTTTTACTACATTCATTCAAATTGCACAACTTTCGAACAGTTTAATATAAATGGACACAAAACGCTACATGTCTTTTACTTTCACTTCGTACGAATCGACTCAGTTTAAAAAATAATCGGGCACTATTTTCTGCAATATATTATAATTGTGCAGTTCCCAACGCATTGATGAACTCGAAAAGTTTACTGCACCACAATTGAGATATTCAAAAGCCGCAAGTGCTGAGATAAGTTTGATGCACTGATAAAGAAACATTGTGGCGCGATAAACGGGTCAAGTGCGCGTAATCGAGGAGAAAAAAACTGACGAATGATTAAAATAAAAATGTCGAATCCGATGATTCTCGAATAATTTTCGATGATTTTAGCCGTTTGAATGATACGATATTCGTCGCTTTCACCGCTCCGGTTTAGGTCGTTGACTTTTGGAAT
>JAOXNN020000039.1:454736-485981 GCA_028571205.2 Hydropsyche betteni | reverse complement strand
TCGATGATTTTAGCCGTTTGAATGATACGATATTCGTCGCTTTCACCGCTCCGGTTTAGGTCGTTGACTTTTGGAATTGAACAAAATACTTGCCCGCCATATATGAGGGGCTCGGTAGTAAATAATGGTAAGGGACATTTGTCACTTTTGGAGATATTAAGAAAAACAGTTTACATGAAAATAAAACTAGGAGTAACCCGACACAGTACAATAATCTCCCCTATAACGTCAAGATAGGTTTGACGTTATAGGGGGGAATTTTGGAAATCAATGAATGAAACATTTTTATTTTCCTTTTTTTTGAATATTTTCACGAGTTAATTGTACTTTTCAAATACATTTAAATTTTTTTTAAAGAATTTGAATTTAAATGCATTTGAAAAAATACGTTATAGAGGAAACGCCGCAGACGTAATAGGGGGAGGGACGTTATAGGATGGATTACTGTACTGTCATCTTTTGAGAGAATGTGGAATTATTTATTAATTTCTGTAGTAAAAGTACTAATTTTTCTAGTAAATAAAAGAAACTCAATTTTAAAATTTTGAACCTTACCATTATTTACTGTCGAGTCCCTCGTATGATCAATTAGAACATCTATAATCTATTTTTTTTTTTTTTAAATAATAATACGAAAAAGAAAACATATTAAAATATAAGCGTTATGCATATTTAGGCGATAAAATTCCAGAACAATCACGCACAAATTTACATCCATCATAAATTACTTAATATTTCTGAGTTTAACATTGAATACAAACTATGTATTGTGAAAATGATATACGACATTGTAAATCGTATCTGATCTATTATCTATTATAATATGATGGGTTTAAAATAAATTAGCATCGACAACGCAGAAACAATACGCTCTCGATTTTTTCAGATAACGACCAGCTTCAGATAATGGAACAAATATCTCTTTCGTGATGATCTATTGATCGTTTCGATGAAATGAATCGAGATGCTATTCGAGGTTACGATGAAATTCCAGAAATTGGAACGAAGAGGCATTTGCGGAATTTTCACGTCCTTTATACGAAAGGGGGGTGAAAGGTCGTGAATATTTCGCGAAACGAAAGAAAATATATGCAAGAATTTATATATAATGAAAATTAGTTGTAAATTATATTGGGTCACGATTGTAATTAACACGTGTTTAAAAATATTTATGACCGTTCTTAATAAGATTAATGTTATAATAGGACAATAAATTATATATTATAAGTAATAAATTTTTACGAAATCAATACACCTGATTCGAAACTAACGAGAGGAAAATCCGCATATAATTTCCTCAAAACCACTAGAATTATAAAACAATCGTATGAAAAAAATTACCTGTTTTCCGAATCAGAATCGTTCAAGCGTTGATATTTAATATCCTTGCTCATCATGGAATTGTGTCACATACGAAAATATTCAATAATCACTCGAAAACAACATATTTGTTTATGTAGAAGTCACTAAAGCGTCGCACTAATAACGATATCACATTGAACAAACAAATAGCACAACACCCACAAATTTTCCAAATTATAAAATATCGCAAATATCGATTTCGTTTCGAACAGAGATAACGATGAGATAATTCATAAGAGATTCGACAAAATCGGACGATAAAGCTTTAATTAGTATAAAAACGAATCAAATCTGTGAATTTTGATCGAATTTAAGATCTTCGTTATCATTACAACAATAATATGCATATTTAAATTGAAAAAAATATCGATTATAGTTTTTTTCGTATTTTGATTCAAAATAATTTTCTATGTGTAATACAAATGTTTCTATACGATTACGGATACGGATTAAAATTGTTTAAATAAACAATTTTAATCCGGTTAAAAAACGGTTTATATTTATTATTGAGCACAGTACAATAAGAACGACCTCAATTTGAGTCACAAGGATAAAAGTAAAAGGAAATTAAGCAGTTTAATTAACGGCGTATTGAACAATTTCCGTTCTGTCAAATCTTACAATAAGAATATGTTTCGACACTAAATTTTTAACTGAAACACATAAATTTATCTAAATTTTAAGTCGTAAAACATTTTTTTCACAAAACAGGTTTGCCATTTTGTACGCTAGATATTCAAGGTCGATTCAAACACGATTTTGAAAAAAAAATACGATAAAATCGATCAAAATTAAACAATACATTACAAAAGAAAGTCTCGTCCGTTCCAATTAGACCATAAAATTCCCATTATATAAAAAAGTGCATCGAACGAAACGAGTGAAATTAAACTTTCACCTGTTGTTTAAATCGATCGTTTAAGCCGATTTGAAAACGGACCGCGAAAATCCGAAATCGAAACGTTTTCGTTGCGAGTTTTCGCGCTTTTCCGGAAAAGCGACGGCCGGCCGGAGTCCGCGATCGAGCTCGTCGGTTTTCCGGAATTTTCTCCGGTTTTTCCGGGAAAATCCCCGGCTCGTGCACGCGCAGGTGACGCGCGCCGAAGCCGGAAAGCGACTGAAGAAATCGGATCTCGGATCGGCGCTGATTGAGGGGCGCTGGATGTGACCAGCGGTTCTCAAACTGTGCGCGGATTTCGACGATGATTTTGTGTCGGATGTTGATCGTTTGGATCTTGTGAAAATTTAGGGATTGTGTGGATTTGAATGTGTGTTTATGATTTTTTTTATACTTTCGTGGCCGATGACCCGTATACGTGTCATGAAAAATTTTTGCGCGGATAGTCACATATTTAATGACACATATGTCACGATCGCCCAGCGGCTATTATCCGTTAATACTGTATATGTGTTCGGGCACATATACTGTATTAGTGGATAATAACCACTGGGCGATCGTGACATATATATACGACATCGGCCATCTTCGCAAAAAAATTTCATGACACTTATACGGGTCATCGGCCATCAGCCGGGTCATGACCCGTATGTATGTTTTGAAGTTGGGATATGAATTAAATATGTTTTCATTGAATATTTTTGATGAAAATGTTACTAATTGCTTGTAAATGATATTATGATAGATAAACGCAAGACAATGGAACACAGGGACAATCAAACACACTGAAGACTGAACACAGTCCACAAAAAAGTTTGAAATTACTGTATCAAAAAAAACCTCTTATGCTATTATTTGTATATTAAAAAAATAATAAATCAATATTATTTCTATGAGTAATAAACATTTATTTAGATAAATAAATAAATTTATCAGCTGAAATAATGAGTATTAATTATAATTTTTTATTACTAAAATCTACTATCCGCATATTCAAAAACATTATTCAATTGTCACTGTGTTCAATTGTCGCTGGGTTCAAGTGTCAGGTGTTTATCTTTCTGGTTACTTTTAAAAAAAATTTAAATATAAACGTTTTTATTTTGATATTGTCACTGTTTATATACTTAATTAATTAAACGTTTATAATTTTTCATTGTCACAAAAATTTGCACAACAATTTTTGGTTAAATATATAAAAACAATTTTCGATAAATATATCATTAAATATAGATTGCTAAACCATTTATAATATTGTTGTAAATTGAAAAAATAAACAATGATGTTTTGAAAAGGAAATGAAAAAGTGATATACACAATTATTTTTCAGGCTGGCTTAAGGATGTTTGACTTGTTTCATATGTGTGTAAAACAAACATGAAAAAGAATAATGCATTGTCTTTTCAGCACCTGATAAAACAATTGGAATGTTGATAAATAACTTGATAAATTTACTATTCAAAAAAGCTTCTGTAATGCATCCTGAATAACGAAGTGTTTACTTATTGTTAACTTATTTAAATCAGATGCTGAAATATTATTGTAATTTGTAGATTTTCAATTATAGGTACATAATATGGTAATGGTAATATACAATAAATAAAAATAATATTTTGAATATATCCATATCTATTTTAAATATTTTTAGAAAATTGAGTTTGTTATATTTTTGGAAAATATTTAATAAATGGTAAGAATTTGTAAAAACAATGTTCAAATATATGAAAAAAAAGTTAAATAACTTACTTATTTTCAGCTTTTTGGCTCATCTCAAATAAATTACCTAAAATCAAACAAATATGTCAATTTTAGTTACGAATTGTGAAACGCCTACACAGCATGCATTGGCAAAATCATTATTGTTTCAAGAGAACAATGGGAATCCCAAAATGCATTTGTAATTGAAACAAACATATGGACAATATGAATTTCACAAAAAACCGACACGAAATCAATTTTCAGAATCATACGATTTGTTTACATCGAAAACCTAATAAAGAATGAAAGCAGAGCCGAGTAAAAATACAAAACACTAAATCCACCAATAAAGAAAGATAAATACGAAACGAATCATTAAAAAATATCTAAAGAAAAAGCAAACAAACCGATTGAAGACATGTCTGCTGATAATTAGCATAATTAAATTCATCAACAGAAGATCAAAAGGACGACAAACTGAAAAAAATCGAATCGTCAAAGAGAAACGAAGCTGTCATAAGACGACTGCCTGTCACTGGACCTAATGTTGCCACTCTCCTTATCGTCTATTACTATTTTTCAATGTGGTATCATACGGTCATTGCTCCATTTTCTTTATCTCTTCGTTTAGATATACATAAGATACTGCAGTAATTACTTTGAGTAATATAAAAGATGAAAAATTGCAACGATAACGCTATATAATCAATAAATTTTATGAATATGTATATTACTTGGTACTTTCGTGTAAAGTGGCACAAAGTGGCCCATTCACACGTATAAAATCGCCAGGTGTCTGATTTGCAGCGAAATTATACAATGCGTCTATACTGTGTTGAAATTCCATAATTTTTTACGTTTATAGTGGCGATTTAAAAAGTTATGAATTCAAGTAATAATTAAAATAATAATACTTATCCTCGATCCGAATGCCCGAATGCATAAAATAAATGTAGCTGAAAAAATGTAATCACACCCCCCCCCTTCAATAATAAATATGTTCAGATTTCGCCAATTAGCTGTCAAATTGATAAATTTACAATTTGACAGCTACCGATTTGTACAATACCAGACGTTTGCGCAAATGAGCTTTGACACACACCAACACTAGGACAATTGGAGAATTACACGACAGTGGTGTAGTGCTAAAAAAAGTGGTGGAGCACTATATATCTCTAATTATAAGATAAAAGAAAAAAATGTGCAAAAAATCATAATATATTCCATTAAACTACAACAAAAAAGCTAATAAAACTGACGAGGGTTGACAATTTTCAAGTTCGAAATTTCGGCTGCGTTCCTAAATGCACGATATTTTTAATTTTTTTCTCCAATATCCGAATCTTTTGTGAAAATAAGCGTCAAATTTGAGCATAATGAATGAACGAGGGGCATGTGTTTTATACTTGCCGCTCCTTCTCTGCTCGGTCAATTCGTGTGGTACCCATTTGTCCATTTTTTTTACCTTCCCTATTACATCCAGATGTCTTGAAATACATACTTGATTTTGAAATCTTGCGGTCTAATGCTAAATTTCGAACAGTTTTTTGAAATGTGAAATTTTTATACTGGAGCGGTGCTCCACCTCGAAATAAAGTAGTGGAGCGGAGTTACAGTGCGTTCCTGCCCACTTCTACACGATAATTAAATGATCCAATTAAGATCCCGTACACACATGCGATTTGTAGTCGCGGCGATTGTTTAGTAACAATGTCGGATTTATGGATTCTCAGAAAAATTCTCAGGTTTTTCTGAGAATCCGTCAATCTGTCCTTTGTTACCAAAAAATCGCGCGAAACCAAATCGCAAGTGTGCGCCTAGCATAATGCTTTACCGAAAACCGAAACCGAACCTAAATACATTTTTTTTATTGAACCGTAACCGAAAACCGTAACGAAAAAAATTACGGTACGAATCCCTCATATCACTCAACGCATTTTTTAATTAAATTATAAATTTTAATTACAAAAAAATGAAGGATATAAATATAACCGTTACGGCTACATTCGTCTCCCAGTGACAGTTGATTGTTTGGTGCGTGGAGACAAGAACATAGTGAATCGCCCAACCGAACCGAAGCTAAATTTAGAACCAAAAAAGGATGTCCGAAGGCGAAGCGGGCGTCCGAATGCAGCGTCAGGTCCGCGACAACGCCTCCGACCTGCAGACGTTCCTCACCGAAATGGCAGAATGGGAACGCGACGCCAGAGAACGCGAGGCCAAGATCAAAGGCGGCGAAACTCTCACCCAGAACAAACAGGTTCGTTGACCGTTTTGTCCTCGCACCCTTTGGTTCGCACCCCATTCAAATTCGCATCGATTCGCTCGCTAGGACTTCCCGCCGGTGAGGAGCAAACCGAGGAAGGACAAAGGATCGGCCGCGACTCGGAAGCCGCCCGAAAAGAGGATCTCGTCGTCCGACTATTCGGCATGGGAAAAGTTTGACGCTGTAATCTCGCCGTTTTCCGTTTGGTCGTTGTCGTGGTTTGTGTTGGTCGTTGGACGTTTTCATGTTGACCGTTCGTGTGTTGTAGGACAAGGCTTGCGAGGTGGTCGACAGCAACAAAACTGCTCCGCCGTCGTTGGACAGCAAAATGAGCGAAGAGGATAAAAAGGAGAAACTAAGACAGGAGGCTCAAATGGAAAAAGAAAAAGCATGTCTTCGATCTTAATAATTAGTCGAATAAACATAAGTTTTTTTTATCATATTGATTTTTTTTAGGGAAATAAATTTGTGCAACAAAAAAATTGGGACAAAGCTATAGAATGTTATACGAGAGCGATAGAACTTTACAAAGATGATGCTATTTATTATGCAAATAGAGGCTTATGCTACTTAAAGAAAGAAAAGTATACATTTTCTAAACTTAAAAAAAAAATATTTATAATATTAAAAAAAAATTATTTTGTTTTTAGATTACACGAAGCGGAAGCAGATTGTACTCTCGCATTGCAATTAGATCCGACGTATGTTAAAGCTTTGCAACGGCGAAGTTGTGCACTAGAAGGTCTAGGTTCTTTACGAAGAGCAGCTTGCGACTTGGGAGGTATTTTACGGTTAGAACCCAACAATGTGGTGGTGAAAAAACAGCTCACATCTTTGATACAACGTATGGGCACTAAAGGGGTATGTTTTTATTAATATTTCTTTCTTATTGTTACCATATTAATCTAATTGTACCTTTCGAATTGTAAGCCTAATTCCAAATCGTCTCCTGCCACGACTCCGTCGGGGGAAGATTCACCTACCCAGTTTTTTCCAAGCAAAGAAGAGCCGAAAAAAGTCGAAAGCGTTCCAATAGAAAATGAAAAACCTAATTTTAAAGAAACGAAAAATAAGAAAAATAAAAAGAAAGCTGTCCCTGTTGTGTCTGAAGTTTTTGTCGAGGCAATAGAAAAACCTCCTCACTTGAGATCGAAGGTAGTTATTTTCCAAAATATATTTAAGATTCAATTGGTTGCATAAATTTTATATTAATTTGGTTTCAGTTACAACTTGTCAGAGTTCCTATTGCAGAAATTCCCAAAGGTTCTTCAATCACTGCCGTGTCGTTGAAGTCTTCTGCAAATGATGTTACTAAAATTGTTGCCAAGTATATTAATAAGAAAAATCCATTCAAAAATAGGGATCAATTAAAAAGAGCCAACGATCGAATGAATAAAAAAGAAAAAGCCAATTCTAACAATGACGATATTTTAAATAATACTGTAAATCATCAAAACAATAAAAAAGATGAAAAAAAGCAAAAGCAAAAACGAAATAAAGATTTCAATGGAAACGTTGAAGATTCTAATAAACAAAACTACAAAACAGATTCAATTGATCTTAAGAAAGAAAAAACAGACGATATAGGAAATTCCGATGATGATTTAATACTCAATTTGAGTGTTCCCAAGTCTTCTGTTCAATTTATTTCGGATTGGAGATTATTAAAAGGCAAAAACACACAGCAAAGCGCTTATTTGAAGGTAACTATTTTTATATTTAATTATTCCTAAATATTTAATATATATCTTTACTTTAATTATTGGATTATTCACAGGCAATTCAACCATCAAATATACCATCGATCTTCAAAGAATCTCTAGAAAGTGATATTTTGTCTGATATACTAACTGTTTTATGTGAAGGCAATGATTTTGGAAAAAATGGATCTGAAAACGCATTTTCTTATTTAAAATCGATTTCTGATGTGAAAAGATTTAGTGCTCTTACGATGTTTATGACTTCTAATGATAAACAAAGTATATATACTGTTCAAATAATAATATTTATTATTACTTGAAAAAGATTCATCACATTTTTTTTCTTTTTAGATATTACGAAAATTTTGAATAAATGCAGAGATAATGGCGAATGCAATGATGAAGAAATTAGACAGATGAAAAATAAATATGAAATTTAAATTATCTACTTCTTATAAAATAAATTGAACTGCTATTTAAAAATTACATGTGTGTTGAAAACAATTTGAACAAATGTATCAAAATTTTTTCATGTCCTTACAAATATCAGTATTTTCCTTTCAAATACAGACTGTGTTTGTTACTAATGAAATATTTGTATTCATGAAATTGACGATTAAAACCAAATCAAATGTTTTATCAAAATAAATTTATATGTATCAATGTACTATTTAATGTATAATCACATGTGGAAATTTTGTAATGAATGTTCTAGTTATTGAATGTATACCAAATCAAAATCCTCATACAAATTATTCTATTATATTATAGATGTATTCGTTTGGTTTTAAAATTAACAGTTTTCATCAGTTTTTTGATCATTTCTTCCTTCATACATGTGTAAAATTCTAGGCAGTCTATAATTTATGATAAGTGCATACAATGTGACTGTGTTCAAATAGATCATTGAAGAAATATATAATAATAAATTGAAATATTTTATTTTTCACCATTTTCACCTTTCCACTACATCACAGTTAAGTCTTCTAAATTGAATATTTTTACTAGATCAATTTTATCGAAACATTTGGACATTTCTGATTTTTAACAAAATCCAATGGGACGTGTATATGAATTTAATTATCTGAAAAAGTCATAATTTCAATATTTAAACTTTTTACTATAAATAATGTGTGAAAATATCTTTGTTTTTATCATTATAAAAATACACCCTAGTCTCTTTACATGGAGGATATGTTTCAAAGACATGTAAATATACGTGTGATGACCATATTATAAAAATTGAGGATAGGTTACATCAGTATATTTGGATGCACCCAAATGTACTTAATAAAAAATGAGTCATGTGACGAAATTTCACAATGTGAAATCATCAAAAAAATATCATAAATTTTCGCTTAATACATAATTGTATATTGGCCTGGTATCGATTCTTACCATTGTGACATAATAATACATTTTTTTTCACACCGTGTTAAAATATTTAAAAAAATAATCGTTTTTTTTTTTACTTGAACTGTATTATATTATATTTCGAAACCGTGAAAAAACTCACGTAAAAAGAACGTTTTGGGTGTACACAGAAATGAAACAGATTTTTATTTCATAAATTAAAAAAAAATAAAATGAAATCTTCGTATATTTCAAGAACATCAGACGGACCAATTTTCATACAAAAAAATAAAACTACATACCTAAACGAGCAAACGCACGGAAAAAAACAACATAACGAAAATTATTACTTATTACATTCAATTATAAATCCTTCACGGAACCCGATCATAATCATGCTCTTTTGAAAACAAATCTAGTTTCATTCAAATTATTCTCTGAAGGTCGACAAAGATGGCCAGTCTGCGTATAACTTCGCAACAGATGAGTCGTTTAGCACACACCAGCTCACATTTATTACTGACAACGCCTCCAATTATCGCAAAAAATATATAATAAAACATGGCGGAAGTGGATGAAACGATCAGCGTAAATATGTTCTTTAATATTCGTCTATTTTTTTTTATTTTGGCTATTTATAACGGTACGCCAAGAACGCTTTTCTGTGTTGCGAGATGTTGCATATCCCGTTTACCGTATTTTTCCATCTTATTTACTAACTTAGTTCGCTCAACTGTTTATTGTTTTATGTGCACAATTGGATTATGGATGTAACTATTGCATCAATTGAATAATTGAAATACACTATAAGTCGTAAAGCGATTAATTTGTATTAAAGTCGTCGGTTTTATTGTTATTAATTAAATACGATTCGTATTACGATATTTCAGTATTGAAGAATATTTTTCGTTGATAAAAATTAAATCGTATTTTATGAGCGTGTTGATTTTTTTGTAAATGCCTACCTGACCTTTCGTTACAAAATTAGATTACTCGTTTTCAATTTAACCGGAAATGTAGACGTAAATCGTTTCTAAAAATTAGGGATTTTTAATATTTTGCAATATAATGTAATATATTATTATTGAATAACAAAACAGGCGCGTATTAAGTTGTTTGTATTCAATAATTCTTATATCCTCATTAGTATCATGTATGTATATGTACTCGTTTTGATCCAATTATTTTATTTTTAGTATATGACAGATGAACAGCTGTTTTTTTTACATTAAGTTCAATTTACTTAGAAAAAAAAGAAATTTGAAACAATTTTAATAAATAATCTAAATACTAAAGTCGTTTCTTGTAAACATTTTAACACGTTCAACATATTAAGGACGGGAGCCGCGCTAGCGCGGGTTTAAATAAATCGTTGCATCAAATTAAAATTTATTCCTCTATCTATTTTCTAAGGTGACCATTTTTCCCAAAATAAAAATCAGTACATATTTTTAAAAAATTCATGGGGGGGGAGGGGGGTAGGGATTGAATTTTCTTGCATCACTTTTTTTCTAGCAATACATTTATTATTGAGTTTTTAGAGATAGCGTTTCGGGGGGAGGGTAGACACAAAAATTGTGTTTTACCCCAAGCGCTAAACACTCGCTGTGCTACCACATTTACTTATATATGAGTAAATCTGTACTGATTTTATTTTACAACAAATCAGGACAAAACCCAAAAAATCAATACGAATGGTCACCTTAATATTCTTATGCAAATTTCAAATTTATAATCTCGTATCATGATTGTTCTATGAAATATGCTAAAGTCTAATATAATAACTGGTTGCTTGAATGCTTTAACCTAAAGCAACCATTTATAATATTAGACTTTAGCATATTTCATAGAACAATCATGATAAGAGATCATAAATTCAAATTTTGAACAAGAAAGCTTCTAAATTTTAGAACCTTCATTAGTTTACAATTACATAAATGTTTCTTTTGAATTTACAATTTAACTAATTGTCTAATTTTATACTGCAGCATTGGACGTTCCAAGGTTATTTATTGACAGCTTTTATAGCCACAATTGTTGCATATTTTTTAATCAAATATGTAAAATGGCGAATATGGGTTGCAAAAGTGGACATGATTCCCGGACCACTGTCGTTGCCTTTCATAGGGAATGCATTAGCTATTGCAGCTGAAAGAAAGAGTTCAGTGCCACATATAATTTTTATTACAATTCAATTTCGATCAAAAACACAAATTAATGTTAACAAATTTCAGGTGTTTTTAAAAACATTGAAGATAGATTCAAAACATACGGTCCGATATTTAGAGTATGGTTCGGAAATATTCCTGTGGTTGCTGTTAATAAAGCCGAATATATGGAGGTAATTTTAAAACTATGAATATTAATCATCTTATATAAAAAAAATTAATTCAATATTATATGTATTAGCCGTTGTTAAACTCGACGACAAATCTGAAAAAGTCATTGCTATACAGATTTGTCATAGAATGGCTAGGCGATGGATTGTTAACATCATCTGGTGAGAAAATATTGCAAGTTAATATATTTTTTTAATTAAATAATCTATTTGATAAATATACATGCGCATTTTAGGTGCAAAATGGCATGCACGTAGAAAGCTCATTACTCCAACATTTCATTTTAAGATGTTAGAAAATTTCCATGATATATTTATAGCTAAAGCAGACATTTTAGTGGACAAATTGAAAGCTAATTGTGATAGTGGAAAATCTTTCAATATATATCCATTCATCACTCGTGCAGCTTTAGATATTATATGTGGTTAGTATTACAAGTCTTATACTAATAGTATAAGACTTCTATTATTATATTTTTCAAAGTGGTGTAAAAATGTTACACTCGTCAAGTTATTTCATCACTTAAAAATCAAATTATTCAAATGCATTCAAAAATTAATTGATACTTCCCGAAATTAATTTCGGGGAAGTATCAATTAATGACTTATAAATAAGTCATTAATGACTTATTTATTATTGAACAGAATATTTTATTTCCTTCAAGGAAATTAATATAAATTTTTTATTTTTTCCTAGAAACTGCTATGGGTACAAATGTAAATGCCCAAGTAGGAGAGCAATCAGAATATGTCAAATCAGTTTATCAGTAAAAATACAATTTATTAATCAATTATAAATTCAATTACAAAGTAAAACGTTTTAAATAAAATTTCAGAATATCAGAATTAATAGCATATAGAGGGAGAAGAATATGGTTATATACAGAATTTATATTCAAAATGTTGAAATCGGGGAAAACTTATTTCAAATTATTGGATATTCTTCATAATTACGCGATAAACATTATTCAAGAAAGAAAAAATTCGAGAAACCGGTTTACAACTAAAGGAAAACGAACAATTGAGGAAGAAGAAATTGGCAATAATTTTTTTCCTTATTGGAGTTAAAATTTCACAACCAAATCTAATTTTTTCTCATAATATTATATTTAAGGCATGAAAAATAAAACAGCTTTTTTGGACCTTTTATTGAAAGCAGCTGACGAGGGTGCTGATATAAATGAAGAGTCAATAAGAGAAGAAGTAGATACATTTATGTTTGAGGTCAAAATTAACAAAAACCAAAGCAAAAATCGATTTATTTTTTTAATAGAATTTCACAATCTGTCTAATTTTCAATTTTACAGGGACACGATACAACTTCAGCTGGAATCAGTTTTTGCCTTTATCTTTTGGGTTTACATCCTGAATATCAAGTGAGTTCTCACAAAATATTTGAAGCATAATTAGAATGGATATAAAAATGTATATATTATAGGAACGTGTAGCACAAGAAGTTTTAAGTTTGGTCGGAGATGATCAGCCAATTACAATTCAAGATGTAAATAATATGAAATATTTAGACATGGTTTTAAAAGAGGCTTTGAGATTATATCCACCAGTTCCATTAATTGGTAGAGAACTTGAAGAAGCACTTAAACTGGGTAAGTGTACAAAATTTTGATATTTGAACAATAGCAATTAGTGCGCATAATCGTTATTTATCATATTAGATAATCATGTGATACCTGCTGATACATCATTGACATTGTTTATATACTTTTTACATCGAGATGAGAGATTCTTTCCGGATCCTGAAAAGTTTGATCCTGACAGGTTCTTGCCAGATAATATAAAAGGAAGACACCCGTATGCTTATTTACCATTTTCAGCCGGACCTAGGAATTGTATAGGTGATAAATATCTGCTAAATTTTTAATATAGTTATTTATGAATACTTATTTAATACAATTATTATTTTAGGTCAGAAATTTGCACTTTTGGAAGAAAAAGTAATCATTGCTTCAATATTACGAAAATATAAAATAACTTCTGTAGAAAAACCAAGTGAAATTAAACTTCTTTTTGAATTGATTTTAAGGACGGAAAATGGAATAAATGTTTTGTTAGAAAAAAGATGCTAGAATTATAAATGTATTTATTTTTTTAAACGTATACGATTAATACTAATATATTATATAATATTATATTCTGTTTAAAATTTTCATATGAAAATTGTATGTACTTAGGTTTTTTGTATACTTTATAAACATTAGATTGTCCAGGTGAAAGAGTCGTTTTTTAAATAAAAGGGTTGAATTCAAATAAAATTTTTATTAATATATTACATAGATAAAATATATTCTCCTTCAATAGCTACAACCTTTTCCCATCTATTTAATAAATTTTTCATCCCAGAAGAATAAAATTTAACAGGTTTTGAAGCGAAATATTCTTCAAGCCTTTTTTTGACTTCTTCTATATTTCTAAAACTTTTTCACGATAAATAGTGTTGCATCGATTGAAATAAATGATAATCCGACGGAGCAAGATCAGAAGAATATGGTGGGTGTAGAATCGCTTTCCAACCAAGCTCGTCTAATTTTTTTTCCGTCATCTTCGATTTATGGGGTTGTGCGTTATCGTATTGCAAAAGAACTTGATAGCGGTTGACTGTACTTAGCCTCTTTGTTTTTAGTACAGCATTTAAACGTTCAAGTTGTTCACAATACTTCTCGCTTGTTATTTT
The DNA here is from genome assembly GCA_028571205.2 of Hydropsyche betteni. Lineage (NCBI taxonomy): Eukaryota > Metazoa > Arthropoda > Insecta > Trichoptera > Hydropsychidae > Hydropsyche > Hydropsyche betteni. The sequence continues at coordinate 471,677 of JAOXNN020000039.1, read as the reverse complement.
TTGACCATATAGAAGAACTTCGTGATATATTATCCCCTTCGAATCCCACCATAAGCTCAAAAGGATTTTTTTCACAGTTAGACCTGGTCGAGGGGTTGATTTCGATATCTGGCCCTTTGAAAGCCATTGCCTTTTGTGTTTTATGTTAAAATATAACACCCACTTTTTGTCTCCAGTGATTACATAGTGTAAAAATAGATGTTCCTTTTCGTTTTCGATTAATTCAGCACACATACTCTTACGTAAGCCCTTGATCTCATCAGATATGTCGTGCAGTATCCAAAGGCCCTGTTTTATGGTCTTACCTATATTTTTTTAAATCTTTTCGTAACTTTTTCGTGAATATCCGAGCTTGTCTGTTAATTCTTGTACAGTTTGAGCCAGGTTTGATTCCACTTCAGCACGCAGTATGTGGTTAACCATTTTAACTACTCTCTCTTATCGAGCTTGAGTTTCTTAACTAAAATTTCCACTTTTAAATTGTTTAAACCATCTCTGACATTGATGAACAGTTATAGATTGTCCGAGTATATCAGTAATTTGTTTAGCTGCAGTCGTTGCATTATTTTTTTGAAGATATTCATAAAGTATGCAACTTCGTATAAATTTTTTGTTCGGTAAAACGAAAACGCGATACGAAAAAACCTTTTTTTTTGCAAAAAAAATGTTCTCCAGATGTTAGACGATTGACGGGATATACAATACATGCTACCAGACCGACAGAAACACAACTGAGGAGCAAAGTTCCTTTGAAAAAAAACGACTTTTTCACTTAGACAATCTAATATTATATTAATCAATAAAAATATATTTGAAAAAATTTAAAATACTCAGGCACTCAGTGCTATTTTTTGCATATAAAATATTTATAACAGTGCAGGTACATCAGTGGACGGTAAAACATCACAGTTAATTTTTTTTCTATGATCACAAAAAAAATATATACTTATACTAATTTTCATCTAATTGAAAGTGAAAATTAAATTTAACCTATTATTAAATCTTCTGGTACTTCTTGATCTGATGGTGGTGTATCGTTTTCTCTTCTCTGTAGTTCCAAATGTTCTGCTCGTTTCTCCAAAAACCGAGCCCGGTCAGAAAATTCTGATAAAAATCAAAACATTTTTATATAAATACGAAAAATTTGTTTTGTTATGTGTATAAATTTAATTTTACCTTTAGCATTAGACGTATGACCGGCTGCAGCACTTTGTTTTGCCATAAGATCTAAAAGATGATGAGGTCGAACAGGACCCTTTTCATCTAATTCTGACAGTAAATACTGAGCAGTTGATAGTCCTGAGAAATAGTGAAAAAACTCAATGAAATCAAAAAAAAATCTTCTTAAAACAAAAAGTTTATAATGTACCAAGTAATATATACTAATTAGAATATATTATAGCCATAAATTCTAAGCATATAAAAATTTATACATACCACCTTGATAGTCTCCTTGATTAAAAGACTTCTCGATATTTAAATATTGTTGTACTTGATCAGCTTGGGTTTGTAATACTGCACCATCAGTTGCTACAAGAAAAATAAATAACAATACAATGCCTCAAATAATCAAGCCTTCAAGGATGTGAATTGTATAATAAAACTCACCAGCTGAAGGATCATTAGAACGAGACAGACAACGAAGTGCTTCAGAAAATGCACCGGCAGCTTTTTCATAATTCTTTATAAAACATTCAAAGTTTTATTTTAAGTTAAAAGAAAAACCTTATTCTCATTATTGTTATAATATTTATTACCTGATAATCATCTATTTCTTGTTGAGCACATGCTGCATAGAATGCTGCTAATGGACGAGGTGCTCTAGCTTTTGTATAAAAAGTAGCTACGTGGCGTAACAAATCAGGTCTCGCACGCCAATCTGCTGCTTGCAATGCTCGAGCTGCCATTAAATACACTGATCTGTCTCTAGACACAGATGCAAAAAACACCATTTTATCTACATCACCAGATTTTACTAGCCATCTCATTGCTGCAACCTAAGTGATCATTTTTTTTTTTTTTAAGCTATATCAAAATAATTAAAATTATCAAAAATAATTGAGTTACTTTATCTCCGGCTTGAGTGAGTTTTTTTGCAGCTAAATGATAATTTCCACGTTGACCTAACAAGTCAGCTAATTTTTGCAAAATATCGATTCGTTTTTCAATATCTTTATCGGGTGTCAGTCGTTCAGCTAGTTCTTCTGATATTTGAACATTGTGATCATCTATCAAATCTAAAGCTTCATCAAACTAAAAATATGAATAACTTTTGATAATTTACTTATTTTGGAATTTATTTTAAATGTATTTTGAGAAAAGATTTAAAAATTTACCAATTTGGCTGTAGCTAATATAATGGCTGCTTGTTGAGTTTGATTAGTAGAGATCAAAGGTGTGATCAATCTACGAGCTAATGTGGGAGAACAATTACCGGGACCGCTGGAAATTATAGAATTAGCTACACGAGATAATGCATCAATTCCTGTATCTCCTTCTGCATTAAGAGCTACTTCTACTGCTTTATTAAGTTTTCCTAAAATAAATATACAAGTTTTATAAAAATAACAGCACTTTTAATTTCATTCATGTGAAAAAAAAAATACCAGCTTGGTGGTATAAGAATGCAGCAGCTGCAGAACGTCCAACTTTTTCTAAAGATGATGCTGCCAATAATGTATGAGAATTTCCTCCGATTGTTGCAGTTGCAGAGCCAGCTTTAGCTACCTGATCCCATAATTGAGCTTCAACCGCACAACGCACAGCTGCTGCTGTAGCACCAGCTTTCATATAATACTGGAAAAAGCCAAATATTCTTATTATGTCGGTAATTAAATAAAATGAATTTTTTTTACCTTTATTGCTTCTTCAGCTTGATCGGGTTGAAGTTCTAGATGGCGAGCTATATAATAAGAAGCTGGAGGACTATCCGATAAAGATTGAGCATCTTGCAAACGATCCATATGGCATAGTAAACGTGCTTGTGCACCCGCATCTCCAGCTTTGGCATATGCTTCAAGGGCGCCTTCTAGTTCACCTTGACTTTCTTGGTATTGGGCCCACCATAAATGTAATTCAGAATTTAGAGAACTCTCAACCTTTCGTTTGAGAACATCGATTTGCCCTGCATTCAACAACATACGTGGAACATGAGGAACTTCAACGCCTGCCTTTTCAAAACAAACTGCTGCTTCATGTAACAAATTCGAATCACGTTTTAAGCAACCTAGTTTGAAATATGCATTTTTCACCAGTAAAGAAGCTTCTCCTTCAACTGAACTTTGAGTCAGCTTTTCTAAACCACCTTGAGTAGCTGTTGTCATTCTAGATAATAAGTCGAAACGTTCGTCACTTTCCAATAGTGTATTCGCTTCATCCAACATACCTAAATGCAATGCCAAAATTGCAGTTCGGGCTTTTAAGCTAAGGTTTTTATTTTCCATAGCCATATGAAGAGCTAATGCGCCTTTAACATTATTCATTTTTGCTAAACAAACTGAAGCTACATCTAAACGTTCTCGAATCACACAAGCACGAGCTAGGGCTTCCCAAACTGCTTCTCCAGCTTTAGTTTGCCCCACAGATATCACAGCTTGCTCCATACTACCTAAAGTCATATGATATAAATAATCAAGTAAATGACCACGAGTAGTAGAATCACTATCTTCAGATCCTATAAACTCGTACATTATATTTTTCATCAATTTCCCTTCATGCATTGAGATCACATATGGAGCTGAAAGAGCACATAAATTTTGCCCTTTTACATTTTCTTTTGTATGTTGCCAATTTTTATATTCTACAAAACCATCTTTGTGTACAAAATAACATTTGATATAATCTTCTTTAGGTGATCGTATATGACAAGCAACCAGACGAGGATCAGTAGAATCCCAGCAAATAGTAATCGGAACACATGTCTCTTCATCTACTCCTTTGAGCTCGACAAAATTAAGTGTATCATTGGCTGCATCCCATACAAATAATTTTGAAACAGGGACAAGATTAGAAGAAGCGATAGCCAGACACACCAATTGTCCAGCACTATTAACTGAAGCATACATAATTTCACCAAAATCGTCAAAAAGTTGATAACAGTTTCTGGAATTATAATGTGATCTAAGCCCCTTTTTTGTTATTTCTACAATCTTTATACTACCATCCATTGTGGCGATGGCCAAATAACAATCAGTTCGAGAAATGCCTATGGGCTCTCCTTCATTATCTATAGATGGTAAGGATCCCAAAGATATTCCAGAAGTTGATTTTGCTTCAATATGACTTCCAACTATGCCAATTAGTGTTTCCTCGTGAATAAGAAGTGTTTCAGTAGACCATGAAAATTTATGAACTGGTAAAAAGTTAAATGTTTCTTTACTGTTCTTAAATATCTGAAAAATATAATTTTTAATTGAATTAATTTGATAAAGATATTGAATATAAAATTTTAATGAAACTTACTTGGATGAATTTTCCGTCAGTTACAGCAACAAATGTTTCATTTATACACATTGCTTTTATACAGATATCAGTATTAATATTTGTAACAGCTCCTTTAAGCCCTTCTAACAAAATACTAGTTGGCCCTTTTTGAATACCCCACACATGATTAGTGTAACCCCAACAAATAGACTGCTCTCTTAAAATTAACACATTACTAATAGTGTTAACAGCTAATAAAGGTCTTAGACCAGCTTCAGACCCCCAACAGATTTGTTTTACATTTCCCTTTACAGAACATGTATTGATCAAATTCCATGTTCCTTGATGATCTTTACGCCAAATGAAAACTCTTCCTTGATTCGAACCACAGCAAATCGCTGTGTTGAACGGACTATATTCCATACATGTAAATATCTCAGGATTGTGTGTTGGAGATTTTTCTTCAAAAGGTAACGTTGAGTTATCATTCGTTTCACTATCCCAAATACGAACAATCGTTTCTCCAGACAATACAGCAATAGAAGAGCCACCAGCACTAGTTATGGTTAGCCCAACCCGACTAGTCATTTTGACATGCATCATAGCATCTAAACTTTTTCTGTTGATATTCACTAAAAAACGTGTTAAACTAAGAGTGCCTCCACTTTCCCACGCAATAACTAAACTATTTGTAGTAACCATCTCCATAAAGTGAACAATTCCAACAGAGGACATAATTTCAGAGCATGTTCCCGAATCATCGATAAATAAAATATTACCATTTTGTTGAGCTGCATAAAATGAATGATTATCACCAGGTACTCCTGTTATACGAGGAGCAGTTCGTGGCCTCCAAGATGCTAAGACATCTAATGCACCTTCGTCGCCAGCAATTGCAGCTTTAGCTAGGCCCCTCACAATGCTTTCGCTCACACCATTATCGAGAGGGCAAAATGCAACATGTGTAAGTGGTTCATCCACTGTTAAATGGTAAGCCATCAACAAGCCAGACGTATTTAAACGCCATCCAGTCACAGCACTTGCTGCATCGGATATTATGAGCCGTCCACCTCCAGAACTCCATGATAATAATAACGGTGGTGCAGAATGCGGTGCTTGCAATGCTTGCCATCCACTGCCAAATTTCCATGAATGAAGATTTCCACTTTCCCATCCTACAACCAAAATAGATTTTTGTGGATGCCATGAGAGTGCACTTGCTTGTTGCCCAACTTGTGAAAGATTTTCGTTATCCTCGAAAAAGTTTCCCTATAGTTAATAATTGTTGTGATATTTTATTTTTCAAATGATTTATTGAATTTGGAAATATAAAGACATACATATTCATCAATTATTGAAATTATTCCTCCTTTACTTTGACTATAAGAAGCAACAGCAAGTAGTGATTCTGTAGAATGCCATTCTAGTATAGTACTAACGACATCATCCTCTCCAAAGTTAACTTTGTTATCGAAAAATAATGTCATATTGAAATATTGTTAAATTTTAGTAATAAGCGCATTTGAAAAAAATCAAGTCATTCTAATCGATTTGAATTATGACGGCAGCCATTTGTAAACAAATAAATGTCAATCGTTATTTTTGGTACTAAATCAAGTTTGATGCGACCATATATTTTTTTCAAATTATTTATTTTAAAAACCCAATCGTGTGATTATAAATTATTTTTCGTTTTTAATAAATGTAAATTATGAAACTTATGTTGAACCTACAATTTTTATAATCATTCATCTATTGTTATCCACCAAATTTATTCCTCAATCGAAAAATATTTTGATAGTAACCAATATTTCGAAATAACATTCCATTATCTCCTAAACCTTTTTAACAAAACGCGAATTTCAATCAAATATTGCAAATTGAACAGGTAGACTTTACGGCCATACTAATCAATATTTTAAAAAAGACAGGTGTCAAGTTGAACTGATAACTCCAAATCCTGGTAAAAGCCTCAAAATAAAGTGGCTGGGGGGTGGGGTGGGGGCGGCATGCTTGCCGAAATGGCGAGACTTTCGAGTCAGCAACGCCCACTTTATTGTTATTTACTCATGAGCGTCTGGATATTTCTGCTCGTAGCTGGTATGCAATTGCTTGTATCCTCAGTGTAAACATTGCATGTGTGTTTTGTTCGTTTCTTAAATCTATTTAATAAAATAAAACTACTATTGTTTTAAGGGATGTACAAGTACATAAGCACGGTGGAAATGTTGAATATGCCTAAACAATCTATGTTGCGACGCGATTCTCACCATAGTTTTAGAGGAGATAATAAGTTGAAAAAGATTATAGCTAAATTTTGCAATGCTCCAGAAAATATACAAATCAATTCTGAAGGTGAATGTTTTGATTGAAAAGTAATTTTTGGGTTGTACGAATCTTACATGTTTTTTTTTCAGGATTGCCCATCGACGAGCCTTGGTCCTTACAAGGTGTCATTACAATAATTCGACATGGGGATAGAGGACCTTTGACTCATGTGCGAGATATAGAGAATGTTAATTGTGATGCTCCGAACCCCACTTCTATGCTGCAAAGGTGATTTATATTTTTATTTTTATTAAAAAACATTAGTCTTAACTTCAATTTTTCTCAATAGATATCAAGAATATATTAATAATGCAACTGGTAGTGGAAGAGCTCCTTGGGCTCAAAGTCCTGGACCTTTTCATAATTTTCCTTTGCTTCCGTCTGCTCCAACAACTGCTTGTCGTCTTGGACAGTTGACTTTGGTTGGCATTCAACAATTATTGATGACTGGTACGCTATTAGGAAAAGCATATTCAACTAGATTCGGATGGAGTATACATTCCAATAATACTAATCAGACAGGTAAGAATATTTATATCAACGATTAGAAATATTCGAATAATCTTTCATTACAATTTTTTCCAAATTAGGAATTAATGATGAAATTTTTGTAACTAAACAACAAAAAAATGGGGACGTTCACGCTCCTGTAAAATTAAAAGAAACTGTAAAAACAACGAAAATTGAACCTAAAAACAATATCAAAGCAAGTAACTCGAAACATGATTCAACTGTGGAGTCTAAATCAACAAGTAGTAAACCTACCGAAGGTATTTGACTTACCAAATTCACAAATTTTTTCTGTTTTTCTTTTTAAATATTGATCAAATTTGTAGGTGATATTATTGTACATAGTACAAGATATAGAAGAGCTTTGCAATCAGCTTTGGCTTTGATTTGGTCAATGTTAGATGGAAGTCCTTCAGTTGCGAGTGCCATTGCCCATGAATCGCCTAGTCTTGCTTTTTGTTCCACCGATTGTGCTTGTCCTGCTGCCGATAATTATGCCAAGTAAATTTCATAATAGATTTTATTTTATTTTATTACAATTTATGTATTTCAATACTTTTTTTTAGAATTTTATCTCGAGAACTGAAGGATCGATTGGAAACTCATCCAGCTATCGGAGAATTAGTAACTCAATTATCAAAAGTGATTTCCCAATCTCCTTCTCAAATATCAAGTGATCCACATATCTTAGAAGACGCTCTTCTTGCATATCTCTGCCATGCAGCACCTTTACCTTGTGTAGAAAAACTAATAGATATTCCTCAACCTGTTAAAAAATCTAGTGATAGTCATAAACAAAAAGCAGGAGCTAATGTCAAAAGTGAAAGCAAAATTCGAAATCTACTTAAATCTCATGATAATCCCTTAAGAAGATTACTTTTTAGCTTCCCTTCTGATAAATTCCCAGAAAGTAATTTACAAAGAGTGCGAAGAGATATTAAATTAAGATCTTTTGATATGCGACCGAAACCCATACCGCTTGATTTCGATAGTCAAATGGAAAAAGAAAAATTGGGTTATTATCAACAAAAATTACTAGAAAATGCAGATTCTAATTATCAAGATGTCATATTGGTGAAAAGAAATATGGATGGTGACTTTAACTTTAACGGCGACAGTCCTAACATCCTCGACGGCCAAGACACAGACGACTCTGATGATTATGAAGAAAAATTGGAAGACGAACAGAAAAAAGGAAAATCCTCAAACACGGAAACTTTGTGTATAAGAAAAGATCAAGTGACTGGTCTGTTTGCGTACACCGATTGGGAGATGAAGCAATCTGTAAAAAGTAAAAATTTGAAAAGAGTCTCCCTTTTACGTGCATACGGAATGATTCGCCATATAGTTCAGTATGTGCTTCGAATGATCTCCGAAAACAAACCGAAATTTGTTTTGTATTCTGGTCACGATAAAACTTTACAATATTTAAGTTTAGCTTTAGGCTTATCACCCGATAACTTCCTCCATATTCAGTATGCGTCTAGAATTATCATAGAAGTATATAAAAATGTTAACAAAGATCATGTAATTAATGGTAAAGTTAAAAACAGTGGTACTAAAACTCAATCGAGAATGACAGCTCCTTTAGATTTCTATTTCAGACTGATAATGAACGGTGTAGACGTCACTAATCAATTAAGTTTTTGTAAAGGAAAAAATCATATTTCGATCGATAGCAATAAATCTGCTAACGTTATGGATAAAAATAAAAAGCACTATCTTTGCCGAATAGAGAACATAATAAGATTCACACATGAAGATTATTTCACTGTTTTTAACGCGACTAATTTCAAAGATGCCTGCTCGGTGCATTGACATGTTGTAGACGAATGTGACTATTTTTTCATGACATATCAAATTATATGACATTCTGATCTAAACCATGAAATATTGCAATTATTATTTTTACTAATTGTTTAAGTGTTGGAAATAAAATTTTATACGGGTAAATTATATCGAATAAAAACGTTTCTTTTTCTAAACTTTACTAATCGTTATTAGCTCACCTTTTTATGTGATATATTAACTATTTTTTATTTAATTAAAAATAATATTTATATTTATTTATTATACCAGTATTGATGCATTTATTAATTAAGATGTTTAAGTCATTTCAATAAATAACTATTATTTTTAAATAATTTATTTTGAGCTCAATTTAATCGACTAATTGTGAATGAAACTGGTTAGTGAGTGTTATGTTTTTCATATTATAAATCGCAATTCATATTATACCTGTACCTGTAATGACAATTAATAAGTACGATAAGTTCCATGAAGTAATTTGTGATAAATTTCTGTGTGTAAATATTGAAAATATATGAAAATAAAACCTTTTTAATGGATTTAAATATATATATTTTTTATAACAATAACATTAATTTCCACCTTTCTTTTGACTCATATGATGTCATGCTGAGCTATTTTAGCACATTTTTATTTCGGTTGACCTGAATTTTCTTAGACACGTGCTAAGCTAAAAAATAACACTTTAAGGAAATAGAAATGCGTGAAATACGATAACCGATCATTAAAAAAAATTAATATACAAATGCATAATCAAGTGATTTTTCAGATAGAGAATGTGCGTGCAAACCAAAAACTATTAATAAAAAAAACAGGTCAAGGCCGAATCGTTTGCAAAAAAAATCATCGCGAATGTTTCTTACGACTATTTTAACCTATCGTTGGGTACAAACTTAGATCGAAGCGGCCATGATGCAATCGAACGATTCGAAAAATTCGAAACATATACGTATTTTAATCGAGGGAATTCGCGTATTTTTAATGATTTATTAAACATTTTATTTGTACAGCTGACTTTTTATCGGGTGACTCATTGTCAGTTGAAAACGAGCTTTGTGCACAAAATGAAACAAACTTCGCTTTCGTTGTGAATAGGGCTACGATCCTGACTCAAAAATATTATTGATTGCGAAAATAGTGTACGCGTAACTCACGCTTTTTATAAATTCTATATTATTTTTTTTATAATCTATTAATCAACAAAGAAAATGCAAAACGGGTCAAAATTTTGTAAAAAAAATTATTTTATTTTAAAGAAAAAGTAATATTGTGTTTTTTTTTTTGTATTCAACTATTTGTGTTAAACTGTCGTATGTTCAACATGAATCAATAATATTAATTATTAACTTTTATAATTATAAATCCTATTCGTGAATTTCTAACACTAATCTGCATTTAATTTTAATCATATCCCTCATTTCATTGGACCATATTTGAATTAACTCACGGCCAATATTTGAACATTAATATCTCCATTATAAAACTATTTCGATGAGTATATTTCGGAATAAATAATGTTTGTTTATGGGCGCATACGCATGTGTTTTGTGTGAGCCATTTTTTGACAGCTGCCGATTAATAAAATCGAAATATTAACTTGCGTTGTTTCCGAAATTTTTTCACTATCGCGATTTATTTTATGGGCGATTTGTTTTATTATATGATTCTTGGATCGATTAGTCGTAATATTTTTGGGAAGAATGCTTATTTCATCGAAATACATAATCGAACAATTGAAATGTCAAGCTTGCGGGCATAAACCGAGCATAACGCAGTCAATCACGAGCATCGTTGATTAGCATTTTTTTTTAATTTAATGATAAAATACATTTATTTTGACCAAAATATATTAGAAAAAATTGATTCTTCAATAACTCGAAAATATAGTACTAATTTTCCTTGAATTACAGCAAAGATCGTAAAAGATAGCTAATTGCTATGTCAAACTCTGTGTGAAAAATGGGGGCCACTTGCGTGGACACTGGGGACTCTGAGGTGGTTCTTTGGACAAGCCTAGTTTATACTGATCCGAAAAACTCCACGCATTTTGATCCCTTTAATTATTATAACAGGTTATTGAATGCAATTGAAACAATCAGACGAAAGGCACTCGACAATTCGAACATAAACAAAAATAATAATTGAAACGTTTCGAACGGACCGCGAAATAAACATATAAATTCGACGAATTGGCCAATGGCCGCCGCCGGCCTTGACGCTTGATTTTTTCGATGATGTGTGTGCGTGAGCCGCGCAATGCTCGTCGACTTTTCTCGGTTCGTTTGGAAAAACGAGGCTCGTCGATGGCGAATGTTTGGCGAAACCAGATTCGTGCCGGGTCTGGTAATCCGCCGGTTGTTGGCAGACGGCGAGCAAACATTTGTTTTCGTTTCGGTAATTTTTCGCGAGTCGATGTTCGATTTGATGTTTTAAAAATTGCTTCTTGAATCGACCAATGGGAGTGTTCCGTTTGGCGGTCACGTGACGAGGTGATACTATGTTGCTTTCGAGCTGAATATCAATCGATTTTGTTCTATGGCGGATTTGTCTTTGAATTTTTACCATTACTGATTCGAATGAAAAAAACAGCCCATTTTTATTGCTTGGAATCGCTTAAATATACAAATTTGTGTTTCGCACCTCCCATAAAAAAACCTCCATCACCTCTAAAGCTTTTTCTAGATCTTTGAATCACTCTGTACATTGTATTTTTCGGTTCGTTTTTTTTTTTTTTGCAAAAAGTCTATAATAGCATTTATTGTTTTGAACTCGAAATAAATAAATTTTATGTGTAATTAGAGGGAAGGGGTAGGCTTAAACCCCGGTTCTATATATTTTTATATGTATAAAAATTTTAGCACCTCGAGTCCATAACGAAGTAAATCCGCCATTGGTCTTATCCGTATTATAATTTAAAAAAAAAATGATTCCTCCTTCCAAACACCACATGGTAACCCTGTAATAATATTTATTTCAATGTTTAATCATTGAAAAAAAAAAGATCGTTTAATCATTTTGACACATTCCACAAAAACACAGCCATATGCGTTTCATTTCGCCACCAATGAATATACTTAATTATTGGATTTTTGGCGAATCGCAAAGGCGTCAGATTCGTTTTTAAAACGTCGCGTTCCACTCTCAAGGATAACAACATAACGGATTGTTTATCGTTCGATATCCCTAACCTATGCAACGCGAAATAGAACGCAGACTTAACTGTTAAAACTGGTATTCAATCTTCCCGTTCGAAAACCCAAAAAAACGCATACGGCCCTGGCCGATTTGAGTGCGAAATTGCACATTTCGGCGGGAAAATGTGGAAATGTGTCATCGAGACGATCGTGCAACGATTTTCCAAGGTCTGCGTGGAGTACTGACTCTCGGAAGTTCAACAAGGATATGCAAACGAGTGTGTGTGTGTGTGTGTGTTTGTGTGTGTGTGTGTGTGTGTGTGTGTGTGTGTGTTTGTGTGTGTTTGTGTATATTATTGATGTTGTTCTTGTCGGCTAACCGAACGTATCCTTTTCCTTTCTGCGGTTTTTTTTTAATATGGTCTGTTTCCGAAAATGAATAATTGATAATGTACAAAGGTTGAAATCGAAAATGGCCGACGTGCAATTTGTCAGCGGAAAAAATTGCGATGTTGTTATTGATATTCGCATACTTATGCTCCGAGTGCGTTATCTAGCGTAATTGAATTGTACGTATAATGTGGAAAAAAAAGCGGAACATTTCACTTAAAACTATGCGATTTAATTATAGAACATAATGTGGAGCGTTGCAAAACAATACACGCACAAAGAAAAAGACGAACTTCATTTTTAAAAATACACGCAAAATAACGAAAACAGAGGAAAGAGTCAAAGATGACCGATTTTACCGGAACGCGTCGAAACATCGAAATCGTTTCACAGGAAAATTTAAATTATAAACTGGTTCGAAATTGTGCTTCGAAATGCAATTTGGTCAAATACATTGTGATCGTTATCATAATATTTTCCAATATCAATAGTTTACTATTAGTTTTTATGAAACATTGAAATTATGTGACAAATTTCACGATTAACGACGCAATTAAGTCTTTTACCAAATCTGTCCCATTAAAATTTGACATACGTAATGGAAAACATTTTTAAATATGAATTAACAACTAATGGTTAAATAAGCCACGTAGGATGAACGGTCTTGCCTCGCCTGTCAAACTGGTGGTCATTGCGATCACAAAGTAGTCAGTGAGTAGTCATTACGATTTGCTTTATGGAGAGTCAGCGATCTCAAGGTCTAGCTTATATATAATACTTGTGCACCGTTGGTCTGAGAGCCTCATATGAGTACATGTCCCTTATCGATACGAGGTTAGCTCCCTAGCCTAGACTCCCAATATTTGATGTAGAAACCTTGTCCTGCAGTGGACACACAACGGGTCGTTATTGATGATGATGAGTTAAATATTGCAAACTACAAATGGTAGATTTTCCTATCAAACGTTTCAAAACTCAATAGAACCACTCTCAAAAGATCAAACAACAATCTCAACCATCATCCACATCCATTCCATCATCCACGCTGTTTAATACCGATAAAAACAACGAATCCGAAGTCTCCAGCGCCGATTTGAATAAGAAAATGGCTCGGTTCGAATCTCAGCCTGTTTAACATCGCCATTACCATACGCTTCCGCGTCGAAAACGCTGTGAGGTTTGTTAATTTTAAACTCGCCAGAGGATTGATTTTTCGCGGCGTTTTCATTTTTTATAAACACATTTTCATATCGTATTTATATCCGGCCCTCGGATAGACTGTTGGATTCGACTCCTACGTACGAACATGATACGAAAACAATACTGTTGAGTTTCATCATGACGTTGTGAATCTCATTAGGCACTTTGGTGTGTGTGTGTTCGATGGTGTAATTTGTTTGGAACTAGTTTCTCGGATTCTGGTTCCATTTTCATGTGGGAGATGAATAATTGAGGTTTCTTTGACTTTTTAATCGGATTGATAGTGATTTTGAATCAAATGAATTTCGTTTTAAAATAAATTTACTTTTATATTTGTGCAAATATGTTTTTATTAGTTTAATATTATTGGATCAGTAAATTTATATAATTGTTTATCTGTTATATAATGTACTTGGCGCATGTGATTCGAAAAATTATTGATAGTATTTTAATCGTGTCATTTGACCCATTATATTTACTTTTCGAATCGTTTATATGAGAAATTGTAAACAAATTGATTTGATTCTCCGAATATACTGTATACAATGTTTAATTTTTTTGAAATATTATAAAAAAATCATTACGAGGATTAACAATCCTTGATCTGATTTGGTTTGTCAGTTTAGTCACGTATGCAAAACCGCGCAAACATGCACTTTTTTACAAATCGAATAAACGCCTACCAAGACACATTCAAATTTATCAATATTTTTTTGTAATGAAAAATATCTGAAGTTTACCATTTCGTATAAAAATTCGATAATCGATTATTATGCGTAGCATTTTATCGATCAACATTATAAAAATCGCCATTATTAGTTAATGTAGTTTTTTTTTCGAAACGTAAACATGTTTTTTTTCGTTCTAGCGAAAACAAAACGGAACGCGCACTTACATAAGATTTCGATCATAATATTTACAAAATGGCATTTTTGGAGTGGCAGCACTGTGCGCGTGCGTCACCATAACCTAACCTAGCCCAACCTAACCTAAAAACCACCAAATATTACATAAACGATTGCATTTATACATCAGAATCGTCTATCGATATGAAAACGCATATTTCGAGAAAAAAAATTCACGAAGCCCACGTCGAAAGCGAAAACAGCAAGATTTACAATTCAGACCATACACGTTCGCGAAACGGGTTCAATTTATGCGGTTTTTTTTCCCGTTTGCAAATGCAATGACGAAAGTGCTTTATCGTTTTGTTATCCGTTAATGTCACGATTCTGACCCGAGCCATCGTTCGAATTAAACCGAAAAGATAACTGCAACTCGTTAAAAAAAATGTATAGTTCAAAGCGCTGGTCATGATGATGTATGATATTTAAGACAAATTGTTATTTTTTGATTAATTGTCTCTGTGAGTGCTTCGAAATCGGATACGTGAAACGTGGAAAAACATCAAACCTTGATCAGTTCGAATCCACTGAAAATTTAACTGCGGCTTCGTGCCAAGAAGTTTCAAATAGTTCCCAAATAAACTTTTACTTTCATTAACCTTATTGAAGTGATAGTTTTGATACCGACTATAATAAATTTTAAAACAATAACAATTTAAAAGCCATGTGCATATGTTTTATGTGCGATTATGCTTGTTTTAAATATTTGATATGATAAAATTATAGTTGATTAGTTCCAATCTGCCATTTCGTACCAGGAAAATATTATATTTTATTGCAGTTTATTTTCATTTATATTATTCATTTTGAACGGCAATTATATATTTTTCAATTTACAATAATATCGAGTCCATTTGATTCAACATTCGAATCCGATTTACCTATTAATATACAAAAAATCGACAATACTAAACTTTACATCCAACATTTACATAAACAGCATTACAAATAAAACCTTTCAGAAATACTCATAAAACTGAATTACTCGTATGACAATCAACTAAAAAATCAATATAACAATTTTCCTATGACGTTACAGTGCATTACCTTCAATACACAAATCTATATTATACCAAATTAGACACAATTGAGGGGCTCGATAGTAAATTATGGTAAGCGCCAAAATTATAAAATTGAGTTATTTTTATTTACTACAAAAATTAGTACGTTTACTACATAAATTAATAAATAAGTACCATGTCGGGGTACTCCTAGTGTTATTTGCATTTAAATGCAATTTTTTTCTTAATATCTCCAAAAGTGACAAATTTCGCTTACCATTATTTACTTCCAAGCCCCTCAATTGGTCATCGAAACGTCGGCCGCGTATTAAAAAGTGCATCGTCTATTTTGATACGGGTTGTTGGCTTCTACAAGTCTAAATATTATTCGCTAACACGAAGAATACAATTCTTGGCACTCTTGGACACCTTCCAGCGGCAACGTGGTGCTGACCAGCACGTCTTCGAAGATTGACCTCATGCGAATTCGTAGTCGATAGAAAAAAATAATGAATAACATTTGCGTTTTTTATAGAACCGTGCCGTTTTCCTTTTCGGATTCGGACGAAAATAGGCCCTCGTTTTTCGGGACGTATTTGAATTCATTCGTGGTCAGTGTTTAAATATCAATATTGTTCTGTTTTTATACAAAGTGGTCAGTAATCGAATAGTCCAATATTTAACATTAATACTGATCGTTTGTATTTAATGATCAATATATTGGTCAATACACAGGTAATCAGTATTTAAATTAAGCTAGTGGTAGTACCCGGCCTTGCTCGGGACTCGGCGTTTTAAATCAAATCATTTTTTATATGGTGATCGGTTGAACGATATATGGGGGGAACATTTTTTTGCGGACTGTCCCGTTTTGGGTGCTGGAAAATATGGTCACCCTATTTTGATGATATAAAAACCTTCTCAACAAAAAAATTATTTGTTTTGTATAGGTGGGAGATCAGTTTTTTGCGGACCGTCCCGTTTTGGATTCCGGGAAATATGATCACCCTATTTTAATGATGCTAAAAACCTTCTCGACAAAAAAATACATGTACATGTCAATTTTTATGGCGATCGGTCGAACGGTGTTGGAGTAATATGGCCACAAACAAACAAACAAACATCCATTTTTATATATATTATTATATAAGATTGTATGTAAGTAATGAGTTGCGTGCGAACCTTCGTCTCGTGTGCGTCTCGGCGTTGCCTCGCGACTAGTACACGTGGTCATTAGCACGT
>JAOXNN020000039.1:432023-454614 GCA_028571205.2 Hydropsyche betteni | reverse complement strand
TATAGCCTAAACCCCCAATATTTGATGGGGAGACCCAGTCCTGCAGTGGGCACAAAAAAAGGTCGACAATGATGATGTAAGTAATATAGGTAGTAAGTATATGGTAAGTAAGTATGACGGGTGGTCAGTATCAATATTTATGACAGCACAGACAAACGACAATTTAATGCATTCTAGTTTTCACAACTCAATTTCAACCTTTTGAACATCAAATTCAACCTTTTAAAATTCAAATTCAACCTTTCAAACATCAAATTCAACCATCGGAAAGTATTATTAAGACCATTGACATAGTGATTGACATTAAAATATTTCATTGATTATGTACGTGTTCCGACCATCTAATAAAATAACTTCAACGCTTTCGTTTGAATTTTTATGAGTAAAATAATCATTAGAAACATTATTCTACAGAATCATTAAAAAATAGTAATACTCAATATGACGTTTCAAGAGATGACGATGGTTTCAATATTTCAATACGATGTATATCTCATATTTCCCAACTCACTACTCCCAAATTTTCCATAATCGACAAAACGAAACGCACAACACAAATTCTAGTTACAACCAGAAAACGAGCAAATACAATACCCACATCCCAGATAACGTCGCACGGCATTCGATAATTTTATTATTGTCGAAACAAAATCGCCTTTTCATCGATTGTCCATGTCAACAACTTATCGACACCTGATTAAGGTGAAGGTCGCCGCCGGAGAACGGTTGTTTCATATGTCGAATTTTTTGCTCGATTATTCCGAGAAAATTTCAAAAACATAACACAATATCGTACTTAAACAATCTGTGTTTGTATATCTGCGCGTTATCTGTCGACATTTTCGAATAATGGCGGTTTTTTTTATACATATATTATACTTTGTACGTCGCATTTCTTGCATATTATTATATTGTGTTGATAATTAATGGATGGAGTGGTGCTTTGTTGACGTTAAAATGTTATTATTGTGGCCGTGGAAAAGTGCATCGGTAAGGCCTTTGAGGACGCGTTTCCGCATTTGCTGAAATGCATGTTAATTTCGTTGTGTAAATCAATAAAGTGCCGTTATGTTTCAGAATGAGATATTTAGAAATGTTTAGGAAGTGATTTATAAAGTTTTTTTTAATAATAATTAGTGAATGTGTATTAAGCGAATAAATAGTGTTGTGTTCGGTCATTCAACTCGACGCAAAAAATATTTTTGAATATTAAATTTCTTATGAATATGAATCGAATCGTTTTCCTTATTTTTATTGTTTCGATAAATATGATCCAATGGTAAAGTTATTTATTGGAAATCTTTATTTTTCAGCGATGGCAACTTAGCTACAGTATAAAAAACGACTGAAAACAATAATAAAAAACAAGAAAATCTCTTACATATTTATTTATGTATGGCATCGACTCTCAGATTCTCTTTCATATGCAATTATGTACAATATCAGACACGGGCGAACGTTTCAGAAAAACGTTCGCAAAACACATCTCCGACCGACGAAAAATATATCATTCGCAAAAACGAATTACGAATATTTCGATGAATATTAATTTTCGAATCAAAAAACACCATTTATCTCTGGTATGTTCGTTCTTCGGGCGCCATGTGCCAACACTCCGGTACTTGCATTTTTAGATCAACGCCGTCTGTGGCATTTGCAACATTTCTTTTCGTTAACCAGAGTGGTTTGTCCAGTGTCGATCGAGCCAATATAATATTATAAAATTACGTGTTTTCAACGACAAAACTGGTAATGACACACCCATCGAAGCAGAGAAAACATCCTTCGTCAGTGACGTTGGAAATGTTAAAGTTCGCCAGTCCCAAGAGGTAAACAGTATGTTGTTTGCGTCGACGATGATTCTTCGCAATAGTCATTCGATTTATCAATCGAGAAATCCAGATTAGATTGTATTTCTTTAAAAAAAAGTCTGTTGCGATAAAAACGTAGAAGACTTGTCGCCATGAAGTGTAAACAATGAACGTGTACTTAAATGTCGTTTTATTTCGATACGGTTTTTAAGGTTGTTCAGATGATTGAATACTCTCTGACTCGTATGAAGGTCATTCTAATTCGAAAACAATGTTTTCGAGATGTAAACAGAGCATAATTTGCATATCATCTGAATAGAACAATCCAGTCCTATTAAAATATGTATATACTAAGGGATTTTAAATACGTCTACTTTCACAGACTCGATCTGCTTTGAAAATTGAAAAAAAACGAGTGAAGCGAGTGCGTCAGCAAATGTACTGAGGACAAAGGGTTGATGCACTTTTTGGTCGTTGTGTATCGAAAATAGCATCGCACACCATTGGTAACGCGCAGCATCATTTTCATGAAAATAACATGTGGATTTATATTTGTGGAAGAGGAAATTTTCGTCATTAAACTTGGTGCCGTATTTTGTATTCTATCTATGCGTTTATGCGTCAGAGTTGTTAATTGTTAACTTAAGAGTACATAATTAGTTTTCAATAATTAATGTTATCAATTGAAACGTTGTAAATTTGTATATTATTATAAACATACGTTATAAATTGATCTAGATAATAAAAAAATCAATCGAATGATATGAAATCGATTTTATTACCTATACAAATTTATACTGATATCCAGTTAGAACTTTTTCAATCACATACGACTAGTTTAAATTATTCGTAGAATATCTGGTTTCCTCACATTTCACGGCTAGCTCCTTTCTCTTGGCGAAATTGGCCCATTGCTTTCGATGATCAAACATTTCACAGTTTCATTTCAAAGATCATTATATCAGCATTCGATTAAAGTTCATTCTGATCGGTTTTTAAACAACATGTGGGAGTAAAAAACAACAAGACCACCGACAACCGAAGCTTCAGATCAGATTTTGAACATTTTCACGATAAAAAATCAGCAAACATTACTTTATATAGCCCAATCGAGAATAATAACGAAACAGCATTCCTCCGCATGTCGAGTGTTTATCGAAAAAATGGCGTCATGCTGCTTACTTAGAGTTTTCGTACAATCGGCAAACTTTCGTAGACACAACCTGATGCGATTGTTGTGCAAATGTGTCATTGGATCTAGTAAAGAAATCCAAATTTAATTTAATATATGCAATTGAAATGGAAGATATCCGAATTGATGATTTTATATCGGGAAAATTTTGGATTGATGAAGTCGATGCTTTAATTTAGCTATTTTAAGAACTTATCAAACTGATATTTATAATCATCAATGACCACCGTCACTATAACCATTTTTTAAATTAATATTTCAATTTTTTAGTTTCGAAATTTAGTATTAACAATGAAATGATGTATGCGAACATCGAGGTAACCAGAGACTGATAATTTTCTTATTTTTCCAAAAACTAAATAAACCGATCGATAGAGACCAAAAACGAAAATCCGACCGCTTTTTTGACAGAAATGTACAAAACTTTAATATCAAAGTCCAAACGTACAGTCAGGTACTGTTGACATTAAACCCGAGTTAACTCCAAAAAAATTGTGTCGCAATTAACTTCGACTAATAAAGCTCCGTAAAAAGTGGCCTTTATAATATCACAGTTCGATAACACGTGTGAAAGGTTAAGAAACTTATCTGAAATATCGGCACTAATCTGACAACGTTTCGAATACGTAAAAGTCGCACAAGTACGCAAACGATTTGTTTTCAAACCGGTAGCATTCCAATAACAAAACTCACACGAAATCGTTCCACAGTTCACAAATCGTGCTTCGAAAACGAACCCGAACCGAAATAAATCACTCGGTTTGTTAGACGCGCAATGACCTCTTATCATGACGAAAATTGCCCGTATACAACGACCACATGTTTGAAAAATTAGATAAATTCTTTGCAACATACGGCCGGTGTGACATCATGTTTTGAAAGTCGTCTCGGCTGATTGTTTTGTGAAATTTCGATGTTAAATGGTGTTTTGTTTTTGTTACGATTCGCCATGAATCGGTAATTTGAATCGTATCATTCGAAATGACGTTATAGTGTTTAAAAGTTTTTTTATGTATCGGAATTCTAAATGGGTGTTTAAAATATTTAATGGACGTATATAATCTATTTTCCTTATCACTAGAGTGTCTTATATACAAATATGAGTCAGTTTGAAATCATGTCTTTGTAAAATATCGTTTATACGAAATCGAAGGATTATATTCAACTTGAGGCCGACGAATATAACCGTTAACTGCAACCATAAATAATTGTTTCGAATCGAATTTTAACAAGAGTTTTCATCTTTGAAAATAAAATGTTGAATTTAAAATTTGTATTCAACGCACCCTTGAACCATGTAGAAAATTTAATTTGCAAAGGATATACGCAGTTTTATATCGAGACAGCTTAAAATCAATACTTTCGTCTGGGTGAAGAACGTGATCCCACAAGTCTGTCGCCATTTATTATTACCATGGACGAGATTCCATTGTTCGACAAAGACAACAGTTAATTACGACAATCGATTCGCGGATTGGCCATTGTTGATAATCGAACGTGTCTTTGAAATGAAACCTCGTCGAAATTTTTTTCATAATGTATAAACTGCCTAAGATTAGCATATGGTATTCAAAGGAATATATCTTCTTGAAAAAGTGACTTCTTTTGTACCCCTAAGCTTTCCTTGTTTCCTCTTATTGTTAATGCAAGAATGAAGCATTTTGTGAATAAACAAATAATACTTCTGCTAAATTATGAGAATATTTTAATATTCAAATTTTTATAATAAAAATTAATTTCATTTTAATTTATTTCAAAACTGACTTCAGAAAAAATGTCACGTTTTTGTCAAGCTACGAAGTCAAAAGCGAATGTTGACATTTTTGAATTCGACATAATAAAATCAATTGACTCTTTGTAATGAGCGAGGCATTGTTAATTGAACATAATGATGCATACGTGATTCATTACGAATTGTACTTTCGATATTGAATTGTCGATCAACAGAATTAGATAACATCGATTCCGATTGCGTTCAATTATTTAACAATGTCAACGAAAAGAAAAACAATGCCGAATCGGATCGCGAAGGTTTTGTTCTGACGAATCTTTGAATTTGCTGGAAGAAATTGCAGTATTTTCGAGTTTTCTGATCGTTGATTATTCGACAAGAGTACATTCTTGCTTCAATTAAAATACATGTGTTAATAATGGAAACACTTTTATCCGATGTGTACCACGCGGTGCCAAATTAATATGACCCCGTATTCGTAATGGCAACTGTCTTGTAATGAAAATTTCGTCGGTACATGCGCGTTTTAATAATTTTTAATAAGAATTTAATTATTATTAAATAAAATGTGAGATAGTAATTTGAAACGTGATTCAATTCGATGAATACGAACAGTCCTTTGAAAATAGTACAATATTCAACATTTTTATTTCAAACTAATTTATAGTATAAAATACGTATTAACTTTATTGTGTTAATAAAGTGAAACCAATCTATGATGTACTTTTAATAAAATTTTCCAAATCAATCAACAGAAATAATATTTTTCCAATAATAATCAATTATGAAAGTTTGCATCAATACGTACAACTGACTTAACTTTTGAACCAAGAATTAACAAGTTTATCTAATAACTTTGAAAATGAATCGTATATACTTTTGAAATATACACATATAAAAAACGTATCTCATATAAATTCTCGATGCAAAGCCACGAACGTGATCAAAATACCCGAATAAGTACCGAAACGAGCGACGGAAATACGAAAAACATACGCCATCGTCGAACCATTCAAAATTATGCAAATTACATAATTCGCGAGGCGCTTTGAGCCGGGCATAAAGCCTCGTCAGCTGTGCTTACAAAACAACCACGTTTCAAAACATAACCTGTCCGAAAGGTGGGATTGTTTACGCGACTGTTTCAATGACGACGTTTTTCTCGTAAAATAATAAACATGCCGAAATCCAGAACGAAGCCCACTCTATTTTTTTCCGAAGAAAACATGGCGTCTGATGCGACCACGTGGCCGCTTATTTTGATCGTTCTAGAAAACTTTGTTCGCTTTTATACCCCATCAATATTTTGATATGTAATATTCCTGATCGTTTCCTGAAAATTTTTAAGGCTTCGTTGCGAATTATGGAAATATGGGCGTCCAAATCGGCAGGAATGTTTTAGGTTATCTGTCAAGAAGTGCGACTCGCGTTTGCCGGTGGGGTGATGTTGTGTTGTGAACGCGCGCCCAGCGATGGTCAAACTTCGCGGCGCGGGGGCGGTAAAAATATGCGATTGAATTATTATCGCCAGTTTGTGTTTGTTTCGTGCGTGGTGTCGATAAGGTTGTCGATAAAATGCAACCGTGATGCATTACTTAGTCGTTAATGTTTTATTGTATGAAAAATAGTTTTAGTACGTAATTTGTTAAATTTTATTTTGTATAAGAGTTCATGTTTTTTTTCAAACTAGTGAAAATTTATGTTTCTATTAAATATTTTTCAATGTGTAGGTTGTATGTTTTATAAATAATCAACAATTTGATCCAATCGAAATGTCGGTTATTGATGGTTGGAAATTATTTGGCGAAAAATGATTTCCACAAATAATAATCATATATTAATGAACTTGATTGAAGCGAAATATTTTTCAGTGAACGTTGAATAGATATCAAATGATAATATGTATTGAATTAGATTAAATGAATGGTAACGTAAGCAAAAAGTGCTCCTGTACAACATGTAAATCCAAAAATCATTTACAATTAGACATTATTAAACAATTTAATAACGAAACGGCCAGAATAAAATTAGGTTAGGTCAGATTAGGGTTCTTAATATTATTCTGACCATTCAATATAAATTCTGACAAACCCAGCTAAAATTCTGACCATTCAATATTTATTCTGACAGTTTAATTGAAATTCTGACCATTCAATATTTATTCTGACAGTTTAATTGAAATTCTGACCATTGTCAAATAAATTCTGATAAATGGGATAAAAATTCTGACCAAAATCATATTTAAATTCTGACCATTTAAACAGTAGCCATTTTAATAGATGTCAACCAAATCAAAGAACGATTTCCGTACCAAACACCCACACCCGTCGATCCAAAACCACACGCACCCATTTCGAAAAGGCAAAAAATTAAATGATCAGAATTTTAATCATGTTTTGGTGAGAATATTGTGGTAAGAATTTTAATCAAAAACGGTCAGAATAAAATAATAAATGGTCAAAATTTAATAACGAAATGGTCAGAATAGGTTAGGTTAGGTTAGGGTTTTTAATATTATTCTAACTATTTAATATAAATTCTGAGAAACCCAGTCGAAATTCTGACCATTCAATTTTTATTCCGACCTTTTTGATTAAAATTCTGACCGAAACATGATAAAATTCTGACCAAAACATAATAAAATTCTGACCAAAACATGATTAAAATTCTGACTAATGTCAAATAAATTCCGATAAATGCGACAAAATTCTGACCAAAATCGTATTCAAATTCTGACCATTTAAATAGTACCCTCTCGAAAACTCCACACTTTGAGAACGCCCGCCGCCACCGCGCGCCGACCTCGTTATATATTATCGAACGGGCGTCGCCGCTGCGCAGTTGCCAGACGCCGTCCGACCGTGCGAGTCACGCGGCTCCCCTCACCCCCTTATCTGTTACGCAACGCGCCGCGTGCTCACGCCAAAACAACCGGTGCTGACCGTCGCCATGTCGGCCTCCCCGATCGCCAGACAGGTCACCCAGAGCCAGTCGATCCCCTCGAGGAGGATGCTGGTCACCGACCCTTCGCAGATGCCCGACGTCTACTCGAGCACGCCCGGAGGGACTTTGTATTCGACGACGCCCGGAGGTCAGTACTCCTGACGTGTAAAAGCCTTCGGATCTATGGGGCGGTGCTTTGTTTTGTTCGTTTCATTCGAGTTTTCGATGTTATGTTGTTGGTCTTTTTTCGTGACGACAGTTCGGACGGCAGAAGTTGCTACATGCAAGGTGAAATCCGACAAACATAACCTTCGAACTATGCGCGAAATTTGTTAAAAAAAACTCACGTGCCGATATGTCAATATAGCGACACCTATTAAATGTTTTCAATCTGAATAAGATACGTTTGGTAAATGTGACGCAAAAAATGCCTAGTCTAAACACGCGTTTTATAAATACGTTCAGACTTGACTGGCGATGTACATGCGGTATTAAAGAAATGCGTTTAGTTTTATCGATAGAAATGTAGTGCCTTTGTACAATCGACTCCCACGTTCAGTTTTTAAGGAAAACGCGTCTGGACGACGCTATAGATTACCCAAAACTTAATCCAGTATAGAAAATCTAATGCCTCATGTCTCATAATCAGTTAGTCGAAAGTCTGAACGTATCTTATTCAATCAGGTATTTAGATCGAAAGTATTTTATAGTGTCGCTATATTGACATAGTGCGGGGTGATAGCAAAATGGTCCCCTTAATTTATGCACGAAATTCGTTAAAAAACTTAATTTATGCACTTACGCACACAATGTGTTGAGAATCTCAATATAAGCACTTATAATGAATTTTTATTCAAGTTAAAATAAAAATTCATTAATAAATAATATACGCAACCAAGGATTACTTCAAAAAATAAAATAAAAAAACACTAAACGCCTACAACGCCGGCTAGTTTAGGAATGACGTTTGTTGTTTATCCCAGTTCGTTATTAATTGCACACGACAATAGATCTTATTTGCTATTTTAACACGGTTTATATTCGAATAATAAATAACAAAACATGAACTGTCACATTAGCCAATAAGTGCACAATTTGTAAGGTCGAGCGTTTTTCTGGAAAGATCGAGACGGCTTCAGGAAAACCGGTCATCGTACAAGCCTTGATTTTTTTGAGATTGGCTACGTTGCCTCCGTGCATCGCTTCAAATTCAAAACAAAAATAAACGAGACTACTTGCATTCGTCACGCACGCGTCCCAAAACAATTATAATTGACCCATTAACGAGACATTATATAAATTTCTTATACGAAAAAAACGTTTATCGACATAACATTAAGATTCAGACCGGATATATGCGTATTTCGGCCAACCTTGTTTTGGTTACAGTTCACGGTCGCTACGCGTACAAGGTCACCTCCGGAGTATTGCCAGATGAAATTTTGTATTTGCACAATTATCGCATATTTGAATTTGTAATCCGCGAAAACGCCGACGGCGGTCAAAAGTTTCCATTTCGTTTACGTCGGTCGAACGTGGGATTTGTATTGTTGTTATGTTTGAACCGCGTGATGAAAAAGGGTGAGGTCTTTATTGAAAAAATGACTATTCTGGTCCGCGAGTGGTGTACGTGCGACGCGACACATCGCGTCCTTTCGCCATCTTGGGTGCATAACTTACCCTTTCGCTGACCATGATCGAAGCACTTTTTACATGTTGCACATGTTTCGATTCAAGGGTCAATAATTTTGAGAATACATATGTATTTCTCAAAACAATCGTATGAGGTGCTCGGCAGGAAAACAGCGCTAAGCGAAATTCGTCACTTTGGGGGATATTAAGAACAGTTTACATGCATTTAAGTGCAAATAAAACTAGGAGTAACCCGACATAGTACTGTCATCTTTTGAGAGAATGTGGAATTATTTATAATTTTTTGTAGTTAAAGTAAAGTAATCCTCCCTATAACATCAAGATAGGTTCGACGTTATAGGGGGGAATTTTGGGAATCAATAAATGAAATAATTTCATTTTTCTTTGGATATTTGGCTTACATAGTTTAGTAAATAGATTTGAAAAAAATAAAAAAATTTGAATTTAAATTCATTTGAAAAAAATGACGTTATAGGGGGATTACTGTACTATTTTTTGTAGCAAATAAAAGAAACTCAATTTTATAATTTTGGCGCTTAACACTATATACTCCCGACCCCCCTCATATTTAACATCTTTTTTTCACAAATAATTTTATTTTTATTTTATTAGTTTGGCTATAAAAACCAATTAGGTAAAAAATTCAGTAAAAATTTGAGAAATTAAACGAAAAGTATACTTTAGGAGCAATTCTTTCGAAAGTCCTTATTTCGTTTGTTTTTTTTTTTTATTATAAAATCGACTGCTTGGTAAGACGTATTGTAAACCTTGGCGTATTTGCGCTTGTTAGCCAAACACGAAAGAAAAAAATGCGTGTTTATTGCGAAATTATTATTGATATGTTCGACGATGATTTTGAATGGGTTAAGATAAATGATATAATATTTGGTACTTGTTCTTAATACACATTTCAGATTTCGTATAAAAATTGCCAGTTGTCAAATTGTAGATTTATATCCACGGTCTACACTATTTTGAAATTCATTTTACACTCATAGTGACGTTTCATAATAGCATAAATTTATAATGAAATAAAAAAATAATTTATTTAGACGTAGTGGTCTTGTACAGCATCGAAAGGGTTACTGAATTACGAAATTACTGATATCGTAGTTGATCAGTTTCAATTATTAATACTGTCGAAACAATTTGAAATTTCCAACAAATACCAATTTTGAATGCATCAATCGGGGGCCTTGAAAAGAAATTTCAGGTCCTAAAATAATGATCACTGAATTTGATTACTTTACTTATAAATATCACGTTTTTAATTCTTGATGTAATATAATGAATTGTTTTTCTATTCATTGTTTTGAAAGCGATTTATCAATTCGCACATGTTATTCACAGATAAATGAAAGTAAAACTTACATGTCATTATCGTAATCAAAGTTTTATTAAGGCAATTAATTGTGTCAGTGTTTTATTTATTTATTTTAGATTGTTTTGTGTGTTTAATATTTCGATTTTAACATTTATATAGTCGTATTATTATCAGTATGGTCTTAAAGTATGGAAAATTATACTCATAATTAATATGTGTAATTTATTAATCGTACATCGAAATATAAATATAGTTTTCTGCTTTATGGTAACGGTGCGTGAAAAATAACTAAGAATATATTTTATTGGTACATAAAACCATCAGAGCATTATGCTTCATTAAAATTCGAAACATATTGCCTATGACGAAAACAAAATTGTCAAACACGAGTATTATATTGTGTTTCATTAACAATAGTTGTAAGAACTACATATTTCCATCAATAACATGAACACAATTGTTTCACCTAACTACAGTCTCGTATTGTTATACATCACTTGATAACTTATCATTTTTCTATGCCTATTTTTAATCAGACCTTGTAACACATCGAGTTTCACTTAATATCTGATAAAAATCACAAACTCACACAAAACAATTTCAATAATATACCCCTTTTCAATTACAGGAACTCGCATCGTGTACGAGCGTGCATTTATGATGAATTTACGGAATTCACCGATCTCAAAAACGCCCCCACGGTGCTCCTTGCCGGCCGGACTGTTGAAGGGGGCACCTTCGTCTCCACCGTCAGTCGTAGTACCTGCACCAATTGTGCCTAGAGCACCTGTTATCGAAGATTCGCATCTCGACGAGCAGTTCGATATGGAACTGTAAAACGTTTATCATCGTAACCTATACACACATTATGTATGCTTTATCTGGACGCTCTCATTTGTTAAAGGAAATCGATCGTGTTCTGATTGTTGATTTAATTTAAGGCTACTCGTTAGTTTCATTCGATGCATATGTCAGTTTTTTTTTGTATGTTCTTTTTAACCGCTGATTGTAAATAGGTGTTTTTCGAGTGTCTGGAATCATTGTTTTGCAAGTTTCATTTATTTTTTCGATGCATCGGTATGTTTACATTGAGTCATCAGTCCATCTTACATTATATCGAATGAGTTATAAAGCTTGAAGTATTTAATACAGTTCAGAGTAAAAAATAACGATATTTACAAAAGAATAGAATGTTAATCAATTTATTATGTAATATAAATGTTTATATTTTATATTCAAATACACTTTCGATTTTGTGCATATTATTTATGATTGCGATAATGGTTTTGATAATTTTTTTGAATGTCAGTTAATACATATAATCAAAATTATTAATTAATGCATTTAAAATAAATACTAGAAAATTATATATAATTATATTTGGATGTATCTGTATAAAGTATGTAAAAATTCAAATTAGATTTATGTTTTGAATGTAATGCTGGAAATTTCTACTTATCATTTAAATAATTGTGATAAAAGTTATTATGAAAGCATTGTAAATAAAAGCTTTTGTTCATACTACTGAAAATATAATCACTTAATCAAATATTCATTATCCAACTATATTTGACATTACTAATTCGTTCTATAATCTTCTGTTCTGTGTTTCCAAATTGAATAAAACTAAAGGTAATAAGTATATAGTTTTGTTCTCAGGGTTGTACTTATGTGAAAAATTTATTCTGACTAGCTTTGATTCACTCACTGATTTTTGAATATTTTTACATTAGTTTTATTTTCCTTTTTTTTTTCTTATACTTGACATGTAGAGAAATGCTTGTTTTTAGTTATTTTAAGATTTTTGCTGATTGCAGATTTCTTTTGGATTTTAATTTACTCTAAAATTGAAAAAATATATATACTTTACAAAAATTTTATTAAAAAAAATACATCAGGATTTGTCGTTTTACAATATGAGAAATATTGAGCAATTAAAAAAGAAATTTCCGAGTTGTCGTTTTTTACATTGACAAACAATACCATGACTGAAACCACATACCTAAACATAATGAACCATTTAAAATGTTACAAAATTATATACTTTATATTTAGTTTCCTTTTCTCTCATTTATATTTATATCAACATTTGAGAGCTGAACGATAAGTGTCGATCTTTTAATAAATTATGTGATACTAAATGTGTATATATTCTAAGTATTCTAAGATTATAAGTTTTATAGGTTAAGTGGTATTGATTTATGTATCTAAATGTCCTACATGCGGGAATATGTTATTTGGATATTCCATACATATTTCTTGTAATCGGTATAGATTATGTAAATCAGTTAACCAAACCAGTTGTATTTTTTTAATTATTCCAAAAACAAACAAAGGAAATAAAAAATAATGATTACAATCTGCTTTTATGCTGTGTTATTAATGAATTTCCTTAACTTGACCTTATATACTGAAATTATAATTTTCATAAATGAAATAAGGTATTATTAAATTTAAAAGAAAAGAAAAGGGGGGGGGGGTAAAATATACTGTCAACCTCACACAGAATTATATTAGCGACATCTAGACGTGTTTACTTCCACTTTCCTTTTAGATAAATCGATCGTGGGGGTTGGTTGAGTAAAGGCTGCATTTATTTAATGCCACATGTCTCAGTCAGTCAAAAGTCATTGGTATTTAGCCATGGTTTCCGAGATGAATTTTCGGTGATGCCATATACTTGTAAACAATCTTATATTTTTTTTACTACAAAGATAATAATATTCTCCAACGTTACTAAGTATACCTCCCAAAAAATATCTATTATCTTTTTCTGCAGAAGGAAAAACCAGACCTCCACCAGTGTCAGTTGTGCATGGAAAAAATTCATTGCCTTAAAAATAAACAAAAATTCTTTCAAAGGACTAATAAATATTGATGATTTATTTATATAACATAAAATATAACATTTGAGAAACTAAATATGGTGACTTATTCGAATCTGGTAAGTTTCTTCAATTTTTATTTTTGTAGTGCATCTAGGTTGCATACAGCCAGAGAAGGAATAATAACTAAAAAAAAAAACGTGATGCAAAGAAGGAAGCAGAGTACATATACATATTTTTAGATGATTTATCGTACAGTTATCTATATACTTATAAAATCTATCAATAAGCCATCTTGAAGTCAGTGCAACTAGATCTATTGAATAAAAATTAAGAAAATGAGTATAATTAATGGCTTCTAAATTTGTTACAAAACATATTTAGAAGTTAAAAAATAATTACAGAAGTAGAAAAATTTATAATTCTGATATTTAGTTTCTCAATTATTATATTATACATAAATGTAACGCATGTACGTAGAAATTATTTACCTTTTTGTTTTGCACAAAATGTATCGCTCGGCAGATATACACGAGAAGGTGGATTCGTAAACGTAGAACATGTAACGTTTTCAACTACTAACAAAGTTTCTGCAACCAGCGTACCAGAAGCTTCTCCTCTACTTGGTCGAGTTCCCCATCCAGCTAACTGAAAATATAAAATGATAGTATTATTTTTAATGAGGCGAAAATCCAAATACTGAAAAGTTTCTTTTTTATTATGACTCATACAAATTTATAATTTTGTTGGATAATGCAGCTCCTACTTTATAAATTTTTATAACATTAATTTTATATAATATATAATATTATATAATATATTATATATGTAAGGAACGTGATCTGTTACCATCACTTCCTTTTGGATTGATTTGATTATGTTCCTGTTATTATTATTATTGTTATTGATAAAATTATTTGGCATTTGATTGTTCTACATTTTTGCATATGGCAATGAACGTTCGTGTTTGCAAGTGACAGCACTGATAAGTCACAACGTCAAAACACAATTTTTTCGATGTTAGAAGAAGTCATTTCATTCGAAAACAAATTATCCATTTCTGCTCAAGATTTAGAAAGGGAAACATTGTTTCACTTTCCGAGCCTGCTGTAGTATTGTCATGAAAATAATTCCTCTATTGACAATCACCATTTCAAAACAATAATTTTAAATATGAGGGAAGCATTTCTCAGCAGTTTTCAGGAGTATAAAAACAGAAGAGCGACCTTAGCATTCGTCAAAAATCCTCTTAATGCTACAATAACAGTTGATTTTTTCACCTTTTGGCATGGACATTGGTAACTTTGAAATACAATTGCAGTATTTAAAAAACAAAGAAATATGGAGCTCTTAATTTCAACGTCTTTGTATTGATTTGGAAATATTGGAGAAGAACAAATGTGATCTTAGTTCACAACACAAGTGGTCTGTTTTGAAAGACCTGGAGAAGGAAGACATGATCATTTTCTGCCTCTGGAATAGTATTCCTGACTCTTACGATCAGCTGAAAAAACTTGCGTTTGCTTTTCTTTCCCTTTTTGGTTATACATATTCATGCGAACAAGCTTTTTCAGGCATGAATTTCATCAAAAGTTAACTGAGAAGTCGGCTTATTGATGAGAACCTCGAATCATGCCTAAAATTGAAAACTACAACTTACAAACCTGACTTACTGAAACTTTCCAGGGAAATGCAGGGATATTGTTTGCATTGAGTGTTTGTCAGACATTGTCATGATTTAAATTTATGAATACCTTACTTTTATATTATTGTTTATCAACGAATAAATCTTTATTAAGTATGAAATCAAGTTTTATTCAGTGTACCCGTAATTTAATGAAGGTCTAAAATTATAATAAAAGTTTACTAAATTAAAAAACAGATTTGGACTAACTAATATAATAGTCGTCTTGATATGAAACATAAGTGTCGTTTCTTTGATTTAGGTAAGTGACGATGAACGTAAAAATGTAAACCATTTATTATAAATAAAGCAACCTTAACTTTGATTTACATTCAAGCAACCACGAGTTTTATTCAAGCGACCTATATTAAAAATCCACCATATTATATATATAATATTACTTCTTTCATAAACCAATCATATAAAAACAATAATATTCTATTATATAACGATTTTTGCATAATTCATGTGTGGGTAAATACTGTAATTATTCGTAATATAATATTTGATTTCAAATTATAGGACTGCATTTTGGATTAAACACAGTTAACAATAAAGCCGCTTTTAGTTTTGAAATTATTTAAGATTCATAGTATTATAATTAGTTTGTGATTAAAAATCTCGCCATTTTCTTAATAAAATGGGGTTTTAAATCATCTTATAACGGGGGCACATACACACAATGCGTATATGGTCCACGGAGGTTGGGGGGGGGGGGTTGAGTTTTTTTTTTAATTTAATCCTTATGATTTTAATATGTCGAAATATTAGAGTGCACTGTTTAGCTGATTTGTTACTGTAAATATGGATTAAAATTAAATTTTGTAATATACCATTCCTGATGAATTGGGAGATATTTGAGCATCATTAAAAGCAGCATCAGATAAATCAAGACAAGCAGGATGGACGAATTGATTAAATATCAATTCTTTTTTCAATATCAAAATTACAATATCATTTTTAATGCTATCATCTTCAGCAGGTAATGGAAAAACGACTTTTTCTACCTGAAAAAAAAACATGTACATACTATATTATTTTATATTATAATTCATATGTGTTTGAAAGGTTTTTAGAAGGATGATTTTTTTCTATAATTCTATTTTTACAGTTAGATTTTTTATTTATTTATTATATTTAACAGTGGATGAATTTCCTTATTTATGACAGTGGTGCAAAACTTTTCACAATTAGATAAATGAACCATTTTTCCTAACTTTCCACTGTTTGTGTACAGCAATGTAAAGAAAAAAATAATTATATAGTCATTGAAAAATTCATGTAAAATTTTATGTTCATTAGCTCCGCAGTCAAAAATTATCGACGTTTTTTGTTGATATATAAAGACTTATAGACATGTACATATGTAGACCTATACTATTGAAAACAGTGTAAAAAAAATTAAATACAAAATATTTAAGCAAACAATTTTGTATCTAGCATTGGATCAAAACGGAATTATTTAACGGAACGGGTATTTTTTTCACCATTTACAATAAAAATTATGAATAAACTCATGTAATTTTACATCTAATGTAAAGGTGGAAAATTTAACAATCAGACATTCATAATGCCCACAGAACTCATATTGTTAACTACTCATCTCATACTCTTATACTCATCATAGATTAGCTCACATGACTTATTATGACTTATTTCAACATTAACCATTAATTCGATATGTTTATTAGCGGTCGTTGACAGTATTTTTTTATGTTTTCTTTTTTTTCAACCCACAGTATGAATTCAGATTTAACTTACTTCAGATATTTGTTCCATCTTATTTATATTCATTGCATTAAAATATCTTCCAGCGTAAATAACGTAATTAGAAGTTGATGAAATTTTTGTAGAAGTATTTTCAGAATATTCCCCTATGTGACAATGAGCAACTGTAAATCATAATTAGATGTATTATAACATATTATAATATTTTTTTTATGAATAATAAATAAACACAATTCAATGAAAGGGGCGATGACTTAGATTTACACGTTGTCCTTTAATTAATATACAGTAGCGGTCAATGAAATTCTGGAGTGGATTTGTGATTTCTACACAGATCTGTACGCGGAAAATCCATCGCCAACTTTATCAACCAACCTCGAGCATGAGGAGGTATCGCCCATCCTCTGTGCAGAAGTAGAACGTGCTATTCGCGACGCGAAATCAGGAAAAGCCCCGGGTCCAGATACCATAATGATAGATATGATTAAATGTGCGGGAAAACTGTTGACCGAAGCACTGATCAAGCTTTTCAACAAGTGTTTGAGAGATTGCACTATTCCACAGGAATGGAACAACGCCTCGATGCTCCTTCTCCATAAAAAGGGGACAAAAAGGACATCGTAAATTACAGACTAATTAGTGTACTATCGGTAATTTATAAAATTTTTACTAAAATCTCAACGCTGCTGGTCGAAAAGATTTTAGATGGCAACCAGCCTAGTGAACAAACGGAATTTAGAGCTGGTTTCAGCACAATGGATCATCTCCAAACGGTCAACGAATTGATCGAACGCGCAAACAAGTATCAACAACCATTGTGCCTGGCTTTCATAGACTATGAAAAAGCCTTCGATTCGGTTTATAAATCTGGGGTAATAAGCGCCCTTCGCAATCAGGGAATTAATGAAAGTTACGTAAAAATCATCGAAAATGTCTACTCCAACGCGACCACATCTATCGATCTATTCTCGAAAACAGCTTCTTTCAAAGTAGAAAAAGGAGTAAGGCAAGGCAACACCATATCTCCTAAACTCTCGAATGCCGTACTAGAAGAGATCTTCCGCGAAATCGGTACCTCCGGAGGTTATTTTATATGTAATGTCAACATTAATTATTCTTACCGGTGATGACAATTTTGTTAGTGAGTATCGTGCCAGCACATAAATATAAATCAGATGTTTCCGTAGATTTTTTATGTATGGCCACATGCCACGGTATATGTTTTGCATCAATAAGTTGACCACCTGCTGCTCTCGTCAATTTTGTAGGTGGTTCCCCGCCGCATCCTAAAAATATATTTTGGATTAAATTTTATTGTTGAAAATATTTAGATAACATGAATAATTTTTTTAAATTTATTTTGCTTCAAATGTTTCAAACGAATTTATATATATGTACATACATGTATATGATTTTATACTGTTATTTTTGCAAAACATAACTCGTCAATATCGGGACTTAAAAAATTCTCAGATCTTTCTGAGAATCCATCAATTCGTCAATTGTCACCAAACAATCGCGCGACAACAAATCGCAAGTGCGTACGGGTCCTTTTTGACAAATTTAAGTAGCGTACGTATATAATATTTTTGTGATTAAAAAAAAAAATGAAATGTTTTATTTGACACGCATTCTATCTATCCAAAAGTTTTAATATTTCAATAAACATGATCGGATTATTTGTGAAATTATTCTGTGTATTAATTTCAAAAATAAACATCGTGAGCAAATATGTATTTTTTATAATACAATAACATTTATTATAATAGATACTTCAAATGGTTTTTTATTAATTTTTTATAAATAATTACCTGAAAAGCAAGGCTCAACATAACTCCATTCTCCATCGTTTTGGCAATGGGAAATACGGTAAATATCAGGTTTCTCATCAAACGATTCGCATTCATATCTAATAAGAGTTTCAATTGGTAGTCTATTTCTAATTTTGGTTGCATTCCCTAAAACAGTGTATTTACCATTTTCGGGAGATTTCGGAAGATCGCAACCGAGTATGGCTTCTGAAATTCAAATTGCACGTCTTTCAACACAAAGAAAAAAACTTTGAGATTTTGAAAATACTTGCCTGTTGCGTTACAACAAACTTTGATGACTCCTTGTTTTCCAATTATATTTCCACAAAATGAATTTTTAATGTACAAAGCATCAGTTCTTTTTTTATTGTGTTTGTCTACGATAAGTTTAATAGATGGACAGTCATCAGATTTCACGCAATAGCCATTTTCAACTAATATTGTTGAGCAAATTTCTTCTAAAATTATACATATTTATTCCGATTAATGATCTAGTATCAATATAATTGAAATTAATGTCTTGTGAATTTAGTCTCATTTTTTGATTATCAATATGTCTTAGAATTTAGTTATTGGAATTTTGTAAAAAAAAAATAATTTCTTATTGATTTAGAAGCCAAATTGTAAGGTTTGTTATTTATAAAAGTATAAAATAAATGTTTTTATTTTAAAGCTAATTTTAAATGGCAAACGATGACTTATGCTCTCTTGTTTTCTAAATTGACCGTATGGCAAAAAAAAACAAAAAATGTTATTTCTTTCATATTGCGATCGGATGCTGTTCTTGTAATCGAAAATGTTTATTTATGTTTGTGTAAATTTCTTATCCGTTCAGAAACCTAAATAGGGGAGGGCACGACTTCTGGAACGCGGATTCGAATGAAATTTTGTAGAATGAGAGTTTACCCTCACAGTATTAGCATGCCAACATATTAGAATCAAATAGCCATACAATTTTCTAAAAAAATTGTTTAGCGTTTAGATAGTGCTTGTATAAACAAGTAAACACGGTTCTAGTATCAACCACCACGGTCTATCAGTCAGCGTGCTCGCCGCGAGTCAAAGGCTTTTGGTTCAATACCCGATCGGGCTTTTTTAATTTTTTTTATTAATTTTCCTTTTTTTGTTTTATGCGAAACCTTATTCGATTCCAAAAATGAATATGATTTTTAAAATTTTTTATCTTACCGATAAATGCCGTCTTTTCGGCTTATGCGTTTTGAAATAAATGTGTGTTTTTTTATAAGTTAATTAGTTAATTTTGATATGTAATAATAATATATTAAATTAAAGTGTTAATGATATGTTTTAATTATTTATATTATAAATATAAAAATACGCATAAATTTCACAAATATAATATTACATACAGGAACCAGAATGATATTGATTATTATGAAAATGCAATTTTTTTACATGTACCATATGAAATAAAAAGAGATTTTTCTCATTAATTATCATGCATTTAATTATTACTTATTACGTATCAAAGACATTTTTACAAATACAAATTTTAGAAAGCCAAATTAAAATTAAATAAGCCAATTCCTTTTTTTAAACCGAAAAAAATTGTGCCTTGTGTCGTCCCGAAAGAATCAATTAATAGGTATTATAAATCGCTTAAAGATTTGTGTAAAAATTTTGGCTGTGAACCATGTTTATATAATGGACAATATCACGTATTCGATATTGAATCACACATCGAGGATCCACCGAGCGTTACGGGAAAATGTTTCAATCTGTCGGTATCTGATAGTGAAGACAAATCTTCAAATAAACCAAAAACCAAACCAATATTGAAAATGGAAATAAAACCTCCCAAGACTGCCCAATAAGAAAATCAGCCTTTTTTTAATGAATTATGCATATTTTTATTTATATAAATTATAATAAAATATTATGTGTTATTTTTTGATTAACAAGTCTAAGAATTTAGTTATTGCAATTAAAAAAAAATCTTATTGATAAAAAGCCAAATTGTAAGGTTTTTTTACTAAAAAAAGTATAAAATAAACGTATTTATTTTAAAACTAATTTTAAATGACAAACGATACGAAAAGTAAATTAAAAGTTCATGTATTTTATATTTTTTTGAAGAAATATTACAACAAATAATTGACTGCATAAATAATATACTTTTTCCAATATAGTGGAAAAAATTTAACACGAAACTGAAGGGACCAAAATACTTTTTCGTGTTGAAAGAACATCATGTAAAACGCCATTAGCATACGCATACATAGTATTTTTTCAAAATCACAGTATTATTTCTTGTTAACCGATTTTTCACGTTAAGCGTTTTCGTATTAAACCTTTTCCACTGTTTTCGATTGTGAGTAATATTAAAAATTACATTCTTTTTACAATCATAATTTTTCTAAATAAACAGTACTCACGTCCTTCTATTTTCAGAATAATCCCAATTATGACAATAATGAAGAATTTTATTCCTTTCATGATTCACTTTGATGCCGTTCTTGCTGAAATGATGCAAACTGGTATTATTGGTTCATCGACACAAGATCGTTTCCAAAGGTTATTTCAACGAACAAAAATATTCATAGTGAGGAATGCGAAAAGGGTTTGAAAAAAGTTAAGATGGCGAGAAATCTATTGTAGGTGTAAATCAACATTATATACTCGTTTAGTTTTCTATTAGAATTTTGAAGAACCAGCAAAAAGGTTAGTAATATGGTTTTAGTAATTTTAAAATATATTGTGCTGCATTGGTGGTCAATATGGTGCTGGTCGAGGCATTAAGGGAGCGATGACTTTTAACCTCCTTAATCAATAAATATATGAAAAATACAAATATGAGAATTATATGGGGATTGTTTACTTTAAAACGTTTTACTTATACGACGTCCAAACCAAACTGACTGTCGTCGACGATTTATTGTTTTGTTATTCTGCAATCCAGTTTATCGACCAGTTGAGAGTTGCCACTAGGACTCTCAAATATTCGTCGAGTCTGTCAGATATTCGAATACGAAATAGTGAATGATGAGTTATTCGAATATATTCGAGAATTTACAATGTTGTGAAAAATTTACATTAGGTAATAGGTATCGGTTATTTCAATATTATAAAAAAACGACACATCCATTTTCTATTCTGTGTTTCTAAATTGAATAAAACTAAAGGTAAAAAGTATATAGTTTTGTTCTCAGGGTTGTACTTATAATTTACATTTTTTCCAGTACTTGATATGTAGGGAAAAACTTTTTTCAGTTATTTTAAGATGTTTGCTATTTGGTAGATTTCTTCTTGGATTTTAATTCACTCTAAAATTGAAAATATATATACTTTTGCTTAAATTTTATTAAAAAAAAGATAACAGGATTTGTAGCTTTACAATATGAGAAATATTGAACAAGTTTAGAAAAGTAATTTCCGAGTTGTCTCTTGATTTTTAGATTGACAAACAATATCATGACTAAAACCACATCCCTAATTTTTTTTAGTAAATACACAATTCAACCATTTAAAATGTTGCAAAATTATATATTTTATATTTAGTTTCTTTTTCCCTGATTTATATTTATATCAACATTTGAGAGCTGAACGATAAGTGTCGATCTTTAAATAAATTATGTGATAATAAATGTGTATATATTCTAAGATTATTAGTTTTATAGGTTAAGTGGTACTGATTTATGTATCTAAATATCCTATATGCGGGAATATGTTATTTGGATATTCCATACATATTTCTTGTAATCGGTACAGACAGTAGCGGATCCAAGAAATGGTGGAGGGGGGGGGGCAATTTTGGAATTGATATTGGCCAAATTTTGGGTCGCCAATTTTTCTAATACCCCATCGTGGCATTTCGGTAGAGGAAATTTTTTTTTCGTTTAATTTAATTAGATAATGGTTATCAGTGCT
>JAOXNN020000039.1:410290-420993 GCA_028571205.2 Hydropsyche betteni | reverse complement strand
TGAACCCGAAATGTGTACCCGATTTGAATATTTAATATTTAATTAATAAAATCAAAATAGTTCAATTGTTATTTTTTTATGACATATAGGCAAATCCAGAAGCAGAGGCTACCCGATTTGAATATATTTAATATTTAATTAATAAAACCAGTTCATTTATTATTGTCACAATTACAACATATAGGCAAAGCCAGAGGCGGTAGGTAATAAGCATCATATTATACACGTTAACTTTATACGCATATAAAGACCATTCGCGAAAAAGTCGCGAGCGTCATCGAACAGACACACAGAAATCCGCTATTATACAGGGGATCGCCCCAATTCGCTTTCGACGCCGAAAAAACGCGCGCAAACCTCAACCTCAAACTCAAATTCGATTCCGTTCGAAAAAAAAAAACAAATCCTGAACTGACGCACCGCAGATTACCGAATCGCTTTTAACACAACCGCGTGGGCGTCGGTCAATTTGAACGTCTGCGGCTTTCTTCCGTTCGAAAAACGGCGCCAAGTTCAAAGCGGCGGTCATCTCGCAGACGATGACGTCGATCCGGTGTCATCAATGGGCTTCGTGACTCATCCGTGATGATGGCGGTTGTGTCATTGGCGACGGTCGTCCGATGTCGTGGTCGGATTTTTTGCTCCGCTTCGGAAATTCGGTGGTTTCGCGTATGTGCGGGTCGGTTGGGGTGTCGAAAGTTGGTCACGAACGACGTCATGTGATGGGTTTTCAGTTTGGGGTATTATAGTGTGTGTGTTTTTCGAATTTTTGGTGGCGGTCGAGGGTTGGTTGAAGTTTACATGTGTTTAGTTGCCTTTTGTCGGCTTGATGATTCTTCGAAGTGATTCGGCGATTATATAAATTATATTGTATGATTGTGAAATTTTATAATTGTACGTGTCGTTATTGATTTGTCGTGTATGATATAAAGTGTCCAGATTTTGTAATGATTTGATAATCAACACTTTTTGAATTTTTATATTTTTGTATTATTTCGAAAAAAAATTAACCATATTCCGTAACTGAATATGCATGGTGTATAAGTCTGAATTGAAAATATTTAAATATAGAGTGACCAAACCGAAAGACTGAAGGGTTTGGAAAAGTCGGAACTTATGAATCTTCAATATTTTTCATTTTATTTTTTTCACATGTAATAAAACGTCTTTTGGAGATTGAAATGGTCACATATGACATGCAACGATTAAAGCCCATTAATTTTTTTTTATTCCATTGAAAGATTAATTATTGAAACTTAAAAAATACCGATAATATTTTATGACTTTGAATAATTGATCGTTCGATGGAATCGCTGGATATGTAGTAATTTTAATATCTAAGAGTTTCTCTATAATCTGTAAAAAAATAAATAAAAAGATTAAAAATAAATAAGTTGACTTCAGTTTTTTAGTGGCTACCTGTATAACTCAATTTCTTTGTGAAATTTTTGTCAAATTATTTCGATGATTATTCTAATTAAAAAACTCAAGATATAAAAACATTATAAAACATAGGTTTCAAATTCAACTGATTACAAAAGTACCTACAAGTTCGAACTGTACAATCGTTACAACACAAAATGCAAATTTTACATAACCGAATCGGTCCCACGATATCCAATTATATAACGGAAAATTATTCAATTATCAACTTCACGGCACAACATAATAACAATAATCTAACAATTTACTAATTCACCGATAAAAAAACCGATCTAACGCCATCTGTTAATCAATAGATTTACGACCCATCAATAGTTCAATAACCAAATCACAGATTCAGCGACCGAAACGAATCGGACGCGAAAATTTCACGAAATATTCAAGAACGGCAGA
The DNA here is from genome assembly GCA_028571205.2 of Hydropsyche betteni. Classification (NCBI taxonomy): domain Eukaryota; kingdom Metazoa; phylum Arthropoda; class Insecta; order Trichoptera; family Hydropsychidae; genus Hydropsyche; species Hydropsyche betteni. Next base: position 419,157 of record JAOXNN020000039.1, on the reverse strand, counting down.
CATTCTTAATCTTCAGAACGTTAAAAAAAACAACCGAAACGAATTTCCTACATGACACATACGACCGAGTGTGTCGGTCGGATTTCTAAAAAAAAAAAAGTGTTGTTCAATTTGTGGATTCTCGTTTTTGACCGGCCTTCACACCGCATACGCAAAATATAAACGGTGATTTAATCAAACTGAAATTCGTTAATGTTGCAAACAGTGAAATAATTATTATAAAAATAATCAGCGAGCGGCTGGACAAAAAAGTGCACACGCATGACTTCATCGCGGAACAATTCCAACAATAAACACATATTTGAAAGTCAATTTAGACCGTTGAGAATTTTCGGAGTGTCCTCGGATCGAAAAGATGCTTCTACATATGCGTGGAAAATGATGGCCGGAAAAACGGTTGAATTTTCTTTGGGAAATGGCAATTTTTTATCGTTTAATATGGGGCGCATACGGAGTATAAATTAAAATGAAATTTTGTTGAATTCAATAGATTTATATTATAGATTGATGCATTTTTAATATCCACGCATATGAAAAAATAACTCTTATCTTATTCATTAACAATTAAAGAGGACTTTGTTATCTAGATATATTTTCGATTGATATTATCGTTTGAGATAATTAATGACGTCTATGAGTTTTGTTTTTTTTTTTTATATTAGATTATTAAATTATTTTCTGCTTATAAAAGACAAAAATTATTTTTTTAAATACGGCCTCAGGCAGACAGATCAACATTCATACTGATAATATTTGATATAGATGAATAAGATTTTATATATAGTTTCTAGATTTCATGATAGTTTAATCTAAATAGAGACTTCAAACATTTCAGGTCTTACGTCCATTTAGACGTTGCCAAATTTGTTATAAAAAAAAATTATATTAATAAATGTGTTATTTTTTCTTCAATCGGTAAATTCATCATTTCTGTAATATAAATAAATTAGAAATATAAGAAAATATCACTTCTTTTAATTTGAAATGAAAAACGATCAATCGTTTTCATTCAAAATATTAAAAAAAATGGTTGATTAAAATAAAAAAAATAATTATTAAGAACTTATGAAATGGAATGAAATAAAATAAAAACCATGAAAAAATAATACAATATGCTGAAAAAATTCAAAGATTTTCCAATTCAAAAAATTCCAAAAATTTTCTTTCATAAAAAAAATGAATATGATCCTTTGAAATATACTATCGATAAAAAAATCCACAGGTTGGAAAGGCCTGGTCCGGAGGATAACGGGTCGACTTTGACCTTTGCGTAATTCGAGACGAATCCAGTTGGGAAAATGTCAGAACGCCAAACTAGAATGTCGGCGCCCACATGGACGTTTTCGAGTTCAAATGCCCGGTTGTTTTTGTTGTTGTTATTGTTGCCGTATCTGTGCTTTTCACGCATATGAAATCAAACTTCAGCTCTTAATTGAAAATTCGAAAAAGTACTAATGGAGTTTTCTCGTTTATATGACGCAAATACGATTGGAAATCAGAATTGTTATTGCCAACAGATCGACACAGATTAATAATCTGATGTGTCAAAATTTCAGAGAAAATATCAGTGATGTATCCACGTGAAAATCTTGGAAATTAAGTATTTTTCAATGCCGATTTATGAAATCGTGATTTTAATCGTGATTTTTTCCAAAATCAATACTTCTAATCATATTATATTATTCATCCGCTTCCCAGTTTGATTTAATCATTGTCAAATCAGCGATAACAATGGCGACATGTATTGTGTAATTTTTTTTCGATAGGGCAATGTTCATTGGTTTTGTTGCAAAATTTAATAAATCAAAAGATAATTAGTGGAATAATCGAAGTATTTATTATTATCGGTAGATTTGTTCAGAACAATTATAAAATTTAATTTCGTAATATGAATCAAAATATTATTGAATCTTTTAATAATTAAAGATCTTTGAAAAAAATTGATTCTATCGATTTTTAGTAACAGAAAATAATTAAGAAAATAATGTGATTTAAAGTCTATGTATAAAATAACCATCCACAACATCGCATATCGCCTAAAATAAATCAAATCCAACTAATTGTTTTTAAGTCAGTAATACAAAACGGATTTTGGACTTTTGTGGTAATCATTCCTAATGTGTTCATTTTATAATTCTATAAGTTGCTGTTTTGATAAAATGTGAAACAGCAGATTAGAAAACTTATAAATTTTACAACGTTCGAATGAATGAAGCGCATTTCTAATTTTCGCATCTTTTTTCATAATATCAAACGATTATAAGTAACATTTAAATGTCAAAGAAATAACTATTTTCATATTGAACTACAAAAAAAAAAACATAAAACGCGAGGTGTTCGATAAAATATTATTTCATTCGTATCATTAATTTATTGTTTCCGAACAAACGACTCATTGAGTTGTATTGAACTAATAAATTTTCATTATGCTTTTTAGACTAATTTGTTTTGTGAAATAAAAAAAATAGTGAGATTGTGTTAACGTTCTAGATCGTTCTTTGGAATAATTGTAAATTACATGAATTATTATTTTTAGCAACAACAAACACTTATAAAATGTTTCATATGTATGATCAATTGATAATTTGATAATTTAATGACCTATAATATTGAAGATTCATAACTTGAATTGAAACACATGTTCGATATCTGATTGCTTTACCTGCAAACAAAGCTATCATAATTTGCAATACAATATAATATCAAGATGACAGAGCAAAAAATAAATAGAAAATTATTTTCTAGGTTTTATATTGTCATTTTAACAGTAAAAATTTAATAGACGTTGTTATGTAAATATTTATTTACTATTATTAACTGAACGCTATTGTTGAACATAATAATTGACTGCCAAGTTAGTGATTAGCATCAATTGAACGAAGGCATTTATCTCGTTCACGTGCTCAACAGTTAATAGGTTGTATCGAAACGACACGATAATCGACTTCAAATGATCAAAACGCATTGAAAATTCATTAAATCAAATATTACGAAAAAAAAATCTCAACACGAGGAAGTTTGCGGAAGGTCGCACAATTATCGAACACGACAATAACATTTGAGAAGCGTCGATAGGAAGTGAAAGTGAAAAAAACACTAAGTCTCCAAATTTGAATCACCTGCTCGTTTCGTATTCATAAACGTGATCATCTTCGAAAAAAAAAATGTCGAAAAAGAAAAATTTCACAGAACCAGTTTATTTCGATACCGTTAAGAGCGCGATGAAAAAAGGCGCGAAAATTTTTGTTTTTCTCATTTTTCCCATATCGAAACGACGCCGAATTCGCGCGGTTCCGCAACTGCCCAACGCGAAACTGTTCCACGCCGTACACCATAACAACGACGTTCAAAAACCCGTCGATTTATAACACGTTAGCGAAAGGTCGAGGTTTCGAGAGCGCCATCTCACAGCGTATAATCCCCATAGATCCGCACACATTCGTTAACCCGTTCGTTCGTATCGAACGCGACACTATCCCGATTGTGTCCATCGAAATGAGCGAGACCGGGCATTTTCGCGACGGCCACCATCCGACTCGGATTAGCCACAACCTTGGCGACTGACAAAGAGCCATCTTCGACGGCGGCACAATGCGAACGACGACGACAAAAAGCGGCAAGACAGTTGAGAAATCGAGCGGAAATGTACCGCAAGAAGGCCGCCCGCCCACGCGCGGCCCGTTAACGTCGAAAGTGAGAGTCATCTCGGACGGGGTTTTAGCGATTTCTCACGATGGACCAGTGTGGTGTTTTGAGCGTGTTGGACTTCGGAGGATGGTCATTTGTCGACGGTAAGGCCAGGCGCCCACTGGCGATTCAGTCGCGCGCGATGGAACACATTGTTTTGGGTTGAAATGTGTTCCATTTTCGATCGCGCGCGACTCGAGAGACTGTATGAGTGATGGCAGCAATGTGAGCGACAGTAAAAGTGTTAACGGACGTTCGGACATGGTTACGCGCAACTAATTGATTTGTTGCGCGTAATTATGTTCGAACGTCTGTTAACACTTTAAGGCTAGGCGCCCACTTGCGTTTTTGTCGCGCGCGATCGTTTGGTCGCAAAAAATGGAACACACTGTTTTGGGTTGAAGTGCGCACATATGTCATATGTGTGCATTTCAACCCAAAACAATGTGTTCCATTTTTGCGACGAAACAATCGCGCGCGATAAAAAATCGCAAGTGGGCGCCTATCCTAAGCGTGAGTGACAATGACAGCCTGGACGACAACGTAATCATGGCGACATTGCGAGCGACAACGTAATCATTTTCTTTTCGAAGTAGTTTCAGATATGCTCGCGATGATGTCGCTTATGAATTTAATCAGAATTTAATCATATTTTGGTCAGAACTTTAATCAAAAACGGTCAGAATAAAATGGGAAATTGTCTAAATAAAATAATAAATGATCAGAATTTAATAACGAAACGGTTAGAATAAAATTGGGTTAGGTTAGGTTAGGGTTCTTAATATTATTCTGACCATTTAATATAAATTCTGACAAACCCAGTAAAAAATTCTGACTGATGCAATATTTATTCTGACCGATCTAAATTCTGACCAATGTCAAATAAATTCTGATAAATGGGATAAAAATTCTGAACAAAACCGTATTTAAATTCTGACCATTTAAATAATAGCCCTAATTATAGAGGCTTTTAATTAAGTTGGCAGATTTTTACGTATATGTTACAGTCAAAATATATTTTGACTAGTTTGATTTGTAATATACACAATTTAGCTAAAACGTCAGAAAAAATATATCTCAACTAATAATACACTTTGACTGTAACATATATATAATATAAAGTATGACAGAAAAATAAACATACACACAGCTTTTACAGTTAAAATTTAGCCTTTTTCAAATCAAATTAAAATTTTTTAAAATCAAATTCAGTCGATAACATATCAAATTAAACCATTTTTAGATTGAATTCAACCATTTACTTATCAAATTTAGCTATCGGAAATGTATTATGAAGACCGTTGACATATCGATGAAGTTTTATCTGTTCTTCAATTTATCATTGATAATGTCAGTTGGTTATTTTTCTAAAATTTTACATAGAAAAAATAAGAATATGAACTGTCTCGTCTTATTATGTTGTCCTAACTAATATTTATTTTTACATATTTAAGGCACATAATCTATAAAAAAAATTGTATTATATACAAAAACGTACATTTCTATTGGTTGAATTTTATTTGTAAAAGTTTGTATTTGATTTGTAAAAGATTCAATTCGGAGTGTATAAGCTATACTTTTAAAGTATATGCATAATATTTATAAATGATCTATTCAGAAGCTGATGGGATGAAAACAATCAGTTTTTTTGTTCATAATAAAAACTGACGATTTTCCCCTACATTATATATTTATTATACAACATATTGTGTTGAAAATTGACCGAGTTTCTTCAACGATCAGTATCTGTCTCGATTGCACAACGCATTTGCCTGTTAACCGTCTGAATGCACTTTAAGACGCATATGCAACCATTTTAAACGAATTTCATAACAAACTTAACCAAAACACAATTTCAAACAATCGCGAAGTAGATATGAAATGCTCAAATGATTATATTATATTATATTAAAAAATAAAATGAATCTTCATAATGCGTATAATGCATAAGCGAATGCACGAAAATTTCATGCAAAAAATAATTCGAAGGACGTAGTCGTATGAGAAATTCTATTTGAGATTTGAATGTGGAATTTCCGCTCTGCAAGTTTATTGGCTTTATACTGGGTCATGGTTGCGAATTATAATCGGCGAATGAGACGATAATTTTATTAAAAAAATATAATCGTGGGTCCTTTGGTTGACTCATGGTGAATGTCATATGTTTTGAGACAATAACAATTTTAGCCATAAAAATCGATTGAACCATTATGACAAAGACTAGTGCGGTCGTTCCGATTCGAAAAAAACGTATTTCAAGCGAAAACTCACATACCAAATATCATTTTTTTTATTCTGAAACGATTCTTAAATATGAAACAAACTTCCGGCTATTGTTTAGGCATGTTCAGGATGTCCCATTCTACGCAAAGATGATAAATGATTGACGCAGGTGTGATTAGGCGTGATCGCAACGTGCAATTTCTTCATATCCATCCGTAATTCGGAAACAATGAGTCGGATTGCGAAATCAAATTGTTTTATCATCGAAGAGTGCTAATTCGAATATCTCTTATCATTCGTAATCCTTGAAAAGTGAACGTGTCGCGTTCGTTGTCTTTATCAATCGTTATTGTCGAATCGAGATAACCACTCGAAATGTATTTATTATTAATACAAAGATTTGTGAAAAACGTGACATTATATTATGCTTAGTACACAAAGTCTATAATATTAAATATTTTGAATACCGATCGTATCTCACAATGTATATTGTGTAATTTGTACATTGAATGATATGTGATTCACATGCATGATTTTGAAATGATTTTGGATAAAATCAAAATTTCTTCGTATACTAATTATATTTATTTTTAGTAAACACGTGAGTTAAGATTGTGAGATTTTGCGATTATTATTACATGACAAGAAAATGTCTCAATTCATTCAACATTTTAAAAGACAATTTTATTATTAAGCGTTTTTCTCAATAGTCAATTAAATGTCTGAAATTAGACGAAATCGCAAGTGAAAAATAAATATAGATCGTTTAGCAGTCGCATAGTTATGGAAAACGTTTGCGTAAGTGGTAAATGCAAAGGCAGGCCAAGTCACGAACTATAACTACGCCTCTGGGCTACTGTACACTATACTTTACTAAGCCAGTTGATCGAAAACTTTTTTCCACACAGAAGATCGACCACTGATAAAATCAAAAAAACACGCATTCGAACCACTAGGAAACAATTTTCGACAATCGCACAGCAGACGATACTTTTCCGACGGAATGTGGTTCATATTTCGAAAACGTGACCGGCTCAAAACCGAAAGTTGAATATTCAAATCGGCTTTTTATCGAAGATTTTCTTCGTTTACGACGTCGAATCGAGTTGGCGATCGCTCCCCCGCCGCAGCGCGGAATTATCGCCGTTAACCCTTTGGTCGCACTTGGCTTTTCATTGGCTTCCGCGCACGTGACGCCAATTGCGGTCTCGATCGATCGGTAATTGTCATGTTGTGTGTGATTTGAATCAAAGTTAGGCGACTTACCGGTATTTGTATGAAGGTTCCGTTGCTGATGACAGGATACGAGTACAATGGTACGACGGGGACGCTTCCGTTTTTCAGGAATATAGGCCCTTGGATTGGTGTTGCTGGTTGGCGACTTCCTGCACCTGGATTTGTTTAAATGATTTTTAAATTATATTTTTTTCGTCCTTAATTAATACATTTTTACGATATACGATGGTACGTTATCGATTGAATGAGTCGGTTTGAAAATACATTCTGCAGTGTTTCAATATGGATTTTTGTGAATTTGGATTCATCGAGCGGTTTGCAATGTCTATTTCCATAATGAAAAAGCCTGAAAAGTATACTTAAATGGAATTTCAATTGCAAGTTCGTCGCACTTTGGAAGCGAATTCTATGAACGTTGCACGCTGCGAATCGATAAACATTTGTTATGTATTGATACCGTTCTAAATTACATTATAAAAGAAACGATTGCATAAACGTTACAAATGTTTCTTAGGCGAGCTTTAAAATTATTTAATAGTTATTTTGACGTAAATCAATTCGCGTGTAAAACTATATTGTAGCGAAATTAATTTAAATCGCACTTTAGCGCATTCCGACTGCGAATAAACGATAGAATATCAATTACACTAACCACTGCAATAATACTTTTTATTTGAATTACTAATTAAATTATGATCGTGTAGCCCTATATAAGAACCCAGGTCATCCATATTTATGGTTATGGATACATTAAATAGCTAATAATAATAAATATCAATGATTTTATGTATAATCCTGACCTACGCTATTAATTTTCTTTTATTTATTTTTTAAGAGAAGTAACATATATTATATATGTTCGAAATAGTAGTTCCAATATTGTTAAAAGCTGAAACTTTTAAAAATATTTTTTTCTACTTAAATATTTTTAAGATTTCGTTAACATATTTTTAGTAACTTTATTAATTCTTTGTTGAATTAGTAACAGATAAAAACACAATTTATAAAAATTTTATAGGAAAAATACTCATATTTTTAAATTCGACTATGATATTATCATTGAACCAAAGCAGTTAATTATATCATTTGTATTTTTGATGATATTCTATTATATAAAAACGCTCATAAAGTTTATCTTTGGCTATATTTGTATTATAACTTGAATTAACTTCTGATTGAGCAAAATTTTAAATCGTCAATTTCATCTATTATCATTTAGTTTATACGAAATGCTTTAATTAATATGCATACGACCGATGCAAAAAAAAAACACAATCAGAGATATTCACAAATAATCTACAGTTTACATAATCTGAACATTTACAGTTTTCTCACGACAAATTAAACGTTTTATACTTTAATTCACTTCGAACTCAACTATAGGAAAGTATCATTAAAACCGTTGTCATAGTAATCAATGAAATTCATTATTATAGGATATTTCAAAAAGGACGCTCGAAATTTTTTAGGTTATATATTGTTAAAGTGACATCTGTCAATTTTTTTGTCAATTGTTTAGTAGTTTACGGCAAATCGCCGTGGAAGATTAAAGCGTTAAACAACGTGTGCAAATCATCAAATTACATTGTACGTTTTAACCTTTCCCTTACGGTGCTAAAACAAAACGCGCGTTCCGTTGCTGTTTAGTCACTACACATTCAAAAATTAGCGATTTAAAATCGGAAAAATAAAAACATTCATAGCTAATCCCCTTAATTAAT